>PHNY01083823.1:7634-25050 GCA_003724115.2 Anethum foeniculum
TTAATCGGATAGATCTTAAAAGAAGATCATCTATAAACCTGCGCATACAAACATAAAAAAAAAAGATGATAAGACAAAATTGTAGAATGCTGAAAGCTGTCTGAAAGAATATGCAAGAATCATGTTAGATATACATGAATATTTGATATTTTTATACTGATAATTGAAATCGAAATAATGTAAGAACTTCATAAATATGCATGCTTGTTTCAAACGGGATATTTACAATATTAAAATTTCAAAACTAACCTTTATGTACATGACTAATAGGATAGATCTTAAAATAAGATCATCTACAAATCTGCGAATATAAACATAAAAAGAATTAGATGATAAGATAAATTTGTGGAATGCTGAAAGCTGTCTAAAAGAATATGCAAGAATCATGTTAGATAATAAACAGCCTCAAAATATCTTGTACTTATAAACATAAATATGATTGATAAGATTTAAGTGCTTCCATAAATTTCTTTCATATATATAAAGATTTATATTATATCTGAAATATGATTGATTTTTATATTTTTGGACTTTCCCATAAATTTGAATATAAATAAGGAAAAGTTAAGCTATTTTTTATATTTGAAATATGATTGATTTTTATAATTTTTGACTTCCCTATAAATTCGAATGTTAATAAGGAAATTTTAATTTTTATGAATTAATATACATGTGCATATTTGAAATATGATTGATTTTTATATTTATTGACTTTCCCATAAAATTGAATGTAAATAAGAAAAATTTAAGTTAATTTTTATATTTGAAATAGGATTGATTTTTATAATTATTGACTTCCCTAAATATTCAAATGCAAATAAGGAAATTTTAATTTTTATGAATTAATATATAGGAGCTCTAGAAAAATTGATAAATATGATTCGGACGATAATGGAGCTCCTGTAAATTTTCCTTTATATATATTAAGATATTGATGTTTAAAGATATACTTATATCACATTTTTTCATAAATTAATGTGAAAATTTATATACTTTTCAAACAAACTTTTAAACCAAAATATAACGTGCATAACAAAAAATCAATCTCCAACAAATTTCTCATTGCTCCTAAATATCTTAAAAGCCTCCTTACTCTCCTCTATTTCAAGAATAACTATATAGGTCTTAACTTATTTTATTAATAAAATATTTACTTTCACATATTTTAATTTTAATTTTTATCATACTTAATTTGAAATATAAATAATATATAATTTAAGAGGAAAAACAAAAAATTATTGTTGAAGTTAATACCGAAATTTATGTGCCAGCTTGTTACGGAACAAGTTATTTATACTCCCTCCGTTTCAAAATAACGGTCAACTTTTGTGAAAAAAATTGTTTCAAATTAGTTGTCCACTTCAACTTTCGACGTAACTTTTTTAATAAATTCCAAACAGTATTCTCTAGTTTATATTTCCAAAATCAACTCTATGTCACACATTTTCAATTTATATTTCCAATGCATATTCTATTTCACAAACTATATTCATTTAATATAATTAATATTAATGTAAATATAATTTTTTTTCAACATTGATTTTTCTTATTATGCGTATTTTTTTTAAAAGTGGACAATTATTTTGAAACGAAGAAAAAATTATATTAAGGAATTAATTAGGACGCAATGCTGCAAGTTCATTCATGATACAACAGTTAATGTTTTGTCCAGTTTGATAAAATTGATAAGCTTAATTAATTGAAAAACAAGATAAATATTGGTAAATCCCGAACTATCAAGATTTTAAAACAAGACAAAAATGAACGGTACCAGATCCATCTTCATCTCACCATCCCTTTCAATACGCACTTAACTCATTCACCAAATCACACACGTCACCCCTTATATACACACACTTAAATCGTAACTATAATAATCTTGCTCTATCCAGCAAACCACAACTGACTCACTTAACACACTCACACTCACCCCTATATATACATTACTGTTCTCTTACTTATTGCGGCTTTATTTTCCCCAAATATCTCTCTCCTAAACCCTAATCTCTCTCTCTCTCTCAAACTATACACAGAGAGAGATTGTGTGTATAGTCATGGAGGCTCCTCAATCTCTTAAATCTGAATTCACACTAGCATCAATTTCTCATCTCTCTTCGTCTTCTTCGCCGCCGAATTTATCTCCGGTCGCTCGGTTCTGCTCCGATTCGGGAGTTTCGGAGCTCCGGTTCGAGCAAGGTCATGAACCGCTTAATTTTAACCTTCAGACATCGCAGGTTCGTTTTTTGATTTTCTAATTTTCTAATTTTTGTTTTTTTTTTTCAATTTGTTGTTTGTGATTAGTAATTTAATGTGTTAAAGATTGAATCTTTATGTTCTGGTAGTGAATTTGGTTAATGTGTAATGAGGATGTGTTTGTAATGTGGAAGTTTATGTTTGTTTTCGATTTTTCCAGATTTTCAAGTTAGGGCCTACGGAGTCGGTTTGCATATCTGAAGGTTCCGAAACTGGCAAGGAGGTATGAAATTTTAGTCTGTGTGTTGCTTTCCTGAATTATAACGTGTAATGTGGATTTTCACGTTTCTTTGTTGTTGTAATTGTACACGTTATTGACTTTCATCCAAGTAGTATGCAATGAGTTTGGTCTATTGGGAAATGATTAAGTAGCACTGACTGTCAAGTGTCTTTTGTGTACATTTTCGGATTATTGAACTAATTAAACTCAAAGGAAAACTAATTAGGGACTAGTGGAGCATTGGATGGTGAATTACGTAATGTTCTCATCTTGAAATGTGATTTAGACATGACTTGTTACCTTCATTGCTAGCAATCCGTAGTGATCGTGCTAACATCTTTTAACATTTATTTTTTGGTGCATTAAAATCTCTAAATCTAGCTAACAGATCATTACCTATTCCATTGGTGCTCACATACTTAATAACGTTTGTATTGTAGTATTAGGTTAAATGTGTTGTACTCTAATTAATTAACTTCATCTTGATCAATTAATCAAGTAATTATGAATGTTTTACAGTTTCGTTGTTCTGCCAGTTAACATATTACTTTTGAATCAGCCAATTTATTCCAAGGGGATCACCATTCAGTTCAGAAACGAGGAGGAATCTAGAAGTTTCCATTATGCATTTGAGCAGGGCAAGAAGGAGTTTGTCACTCAAGGTGCTAATTTGACATTTGATTGTAATTTTTGTGAAGATATTCTCCGTGTAATTCAGTTTCCTTCTACATATATTTCTTATTAGTTTAAACCCTCACAATATTTTCTTATATCTCTGGTTTGTATGAACTTTTGCATTTATTGCATACATTGTTGATCTTATCACTTATTTATGTCTTCCCGCATATATAATGTAATAAACTGTCAGTTGCAAGTGCGAGAAAACTTTTATTTAACTGAAGCTCTTGTATCAGTTCACATCTGCTGCTGCAAGATTTTTAAAACCACTATACATAGGATACTGAATTCGAACTATTACATCTTGTATCTAAAGAAGTTCAATTTATACTATAAGCCAAGTAATTAGTGATGAAACAATGAACGTGCCCAACTTCTTTTTGCTTTTTTCCCAGGGTCAAATTTACCTAATGGTACAGCATTGGAATCTAAAAGCAAGTTCGATGATAAAATAGAAGCATCTTCCGCAAAAATGTACTTCCATTACTATGGACAACTACTACATCAACAAAATATGATGCAGGACTATGTGAGAACAGGTTATATCGCCATACTCTAGTTCTGTACCTCTTTATATTCACTTTTGAGATGTTTGATTCTCATTCTCCAAGTAGTGCAGAATCCCCCCCCCCCAAACACTCACTTTTTTAATAGTAAACAAATCTCCTTACCAAGATGTTCAGTATAGAAATAAGCACGTCTCTTTACTTTATGTACTTGCACGGTGAAAGTGGAAAACATTTGTTCGTTTCAGGTTCTTATTACGCTGCAGTGATTGAGAATCGTGCCGATTTTGCTGGCCGAGTAGTGGTTGATGTTGGGGCTGGTAGTGGCATTCTATCATTATTTGCCGCTCAGGTATATTTGTTGTAAGCATAGTCTATTGTGAACTTGAGCAGAAAAGTTTGTGTTTTGTAATCTTAACTATTTCTTTTTTTTCGTGCGTGTCTTCTATCGGTCCTTATGCCAACAATATTAGGCTGGTGCAAAACATGTTTATGCTGTGGAGGCATCTGAGATGGTGGAATATGCTCGCAAGCTTATCGCTGGAAACCCTTTACTGAGCCAGAAAATTACAGTGGGTCATCAGTTTTCGTTCAAGAAACCTAGTTGCATAGCTTTTAGATTATTATCTCATTCGTTGATGGTATTATAGGTCGTGAAGGGTAAGGTTGAAGATGTTGAGTTACCCGAGAAAGCAGATATATTGATATCGGAGCCAATGGGTAAGCCGAGCTGCATCTTTCATAAGATAAATCTACAAGCATGCTGTATTCATTGCTTATCTCAACTTGATAGTTCAAGAAATGAAGTTGTTAATCTAGTGGTCAAAAATGATTTCAAAATCTTATTGGTGCTTCTAGGGTCAAAATGAGTTTAATGATGCACCAAAGACTTGATAACAAGTGAGAGTCTGAATATTGTTACTTGCTACTAATGAATACCTCTTTTATGCTCTGCAGTGTTCGTTTTGCAGTCTTACTAAATGGTTTCGGATTGAGGGTGTTTATTTTGCCTTTATAGACATTCGTCTTTTCTTAATTATGCATTAAGAATTTTCTTTTTGATGAGCAAAAGATAATATAAACACTCTTACACACTATTTGGTTAGAAGGAATGGATTGAGTCAGGTGGGAATGAAATGGAAAAATGTCCACAAAATAATAAGTGAAAGAGTAAAGAGCACTCTTTCAGAGGTGGCTGCTTCTAGGCAAACCTCCTGGCTGTCTCTGGGCCCCTATCTCCTTTATCACTGAGCGATCATTTCGGGGCCTTGGCTGGTTATACGGGCTATTTCCCTCTCGATGAGGAAGCTTATCCCCCAGTGTCTCACTGGCCGACCTGGACCCCTGCTATTTTATTTTGATTTAATTCTATATGATGAGGTTTGTGAAGGACACATGTAAGAAGTAGAGATGAGAAGTCATACCTAGATTGATGGAATTGAGCTCATGCCAACTAAGCAGAGTGCTAGGCTATGTTTGTTTGTGAGGATTGTAGTCTTTTCGGAGATTGTGTATTCTGTAAAATTAATATAGAGTGTTGGGCATTGTATTGACATGATAACAAGTTAATTACAATATTTTATATATTTACGGAAATTATTGTGAGAGAATTGAAAATTTTATAATATAATTTTTTTGCTTTTACAAATGCATTCTCGGATATATGATTGGTTATATATAAAGAACCTTTTCTGCTTCTTTTGTTTAAGGTTACCGAGTTTCCTATTGGTAGATCTGTCTTTTGCTAGTAGGTACCTATTGCGCAAGCCACTTTACTCCTAGGAGAGCTAATATTATCGTTTGTGTTTTTGTTAAAAGCATTTCACCCCTGTTTCCTGTTTTATAAAGATCTATTTTCACATCAGTAGTAAAAATTGATTTTAAGTGTGTTTTGAATTTGATATCAAATATGGTTAAGTAATATGGATAAGGTATTGATTAATTTTATCTACATGTAGGCACCTTGTTAATCAATGAAAGAATGCTCGAGTCGTATGTGATTGCAAGAGATCGGTTTCTTGTTCCTAGTGGAAAAATGTTTCCTACACTGGGGAGGTGAGTTCACTTATAGTTCCTTTTTTAAAATGAAGTGTCATCTTTGCAACACATTTACGAGGATGCAAGGCTGTTTATTTGATGATTACATGTAAGAAAGCGAAGGCTCTTTCTGTTCTTTCTTATTTGCAAGACTAAACATTTAGAACAATCTTCATTTTTGCTAAGCGACCATCATATTTTCAGTGTTTTTGAACTTAATACTTGTTCCAGTTTGTTAAAGATTGTAAGCTGTGGTTGGATGAAAGTTAAATAAATGCCTCATTTATAATTTTTATTTGAAAATATTGTTATTGAATATTTTTCAAATGAATTACGTCTGGTACAAATCATGTTTGATTCACATCAAGTATCATGGCAAAAAAGGTTTACATATTTTGAATGCAAGGTGTAATCTTTCGAAAAGTGAAGCTAAATTCAAAGCACGCTGTTGCTTAATGTTATGCTTTCTGCAAAACTGTAGCTAAAACCAAAGCACACTGTTCCTTAATGTTATGTTTTCTGTAAGATCTTTGCATGCACAGGTTTTCTTGTAATGTTATGTTTTCTGTAAGATCTTTGCATGCACAGGTTTTCTTGTCTCTGAGGCCTATAAAAGATTTGCATGGTTTCTTATTTACCTTTAAATATTGTGCGTTCAATTTGGCAAAATTTCACATCTGCAGCTTAAAGTGCATTGTCTCATTAAAGTATCCGTCTTGCCCCTCATGTCATTTCATTTTCTTCTGATCAAGATATTTCCCTGTATAGGATTTTGTTGTTATTATATAGTGTGTTATGATGTGATGCACTTCTCTCGTCTTTTGGTATGTTTGCTTGCAGTTCTTCTGCTCCTGTAAACTTGTGCATCATTGTCATTATCTTTCTCATAATATTTTTTCTCTTGTAGAATACACATGGCACCATTCAGCGACGAATACTTGTACATTGAGATTGCAAATAAGGTTAGCAAATTTTATTAGTTCTAATTTCGGCACAAGTAATTGATTTAAGTTTTTTTTTCTTTGTGTGTGTGTGTTTATGTATGCTGCTTTGTTGCAGGGATATTGTTTCTTTTTCTATTGTAATAATTTGCACACAAAATAGTGGCACTTGTATCGGTGTATCATATTATCTCATCATACCTCCTCAGGACTAGATTTTATAATTATGAATATAAGAATATGTGTTGGTGTCTAGAAAAATTCACACTTGAGATTAGATAGAAGTTGACATTTGTATAGACATTTTTGCAGTAACCGAATTGGTCCATGCACAAATAACATGAAAAAGTGAATTCACTGTATTTTGCTAGCAACTTTCTTGACATTTTTTTTCTTTACGTCATATTTAATTTAGTAATAATGATTTAGAGATCATATGAACTAGCCAAGTAGAATTCTCTTATTCTAATACGCTATTCGTCATTATCAGATTTATCATATCCATGAATACAATATTTGGTTCTGAATTCTGATATCATAATAGTAGTCTGAGATTGCTAGTCTTTTCTTTCAGGCCCTATTTTGGCAGCAACAAAATTATTATGGGGTTGATTTGACAGCTTTACATGGAACTGCATTTCAGGGATACTTCTCTCAGGTCAATCTTGCTTATGTACATACATATCCGTGTGTGTGCGTTTGTGTTTTATTAAACCTTATGGACTGCTTGTGGTTTTGTCCAAGAACTAAAAGCATGCCATATTAATATCTCAAGCTCAAGCAGGCCATAAAACCATGATATATTTGGATAAGAAGCCATTGGCACTGCAGTTCTAAATTACCTCTTGGAAGATGATGGAACTTCATGAAGTTGTTTCATGAAGCTGCAATATTTTGTAAACAATAGCTAGTGCACCATTATTAATTACAACAATTTATGAAATAGGCAGCTCCCTTTTTTGGTGAATAGTTAATAGCTATTGATATAGGTCAATATGTGATTTACTAATGTATGAAAGTATGAAACTGTGGATCATTGTATTACTTATGTTCCGATCAATTTTTTTTCATATAGCCAGTGGTGGATGCTTTTGATCCTAGGCTGCTCGTGGCTCCTGCAATATCCCATGTGATAAACTTTACGACTGTGAAGGTATTAGTCAACTGTTGGATCTATATTTAAGCTTGCAACCACTGTACATTTTCTATTATCCACAAAAGTGCATTTTAGAAATACTGGGGTGTTAGAAAATGTCCTGTAATGTGTTCACATCATCAAGTGTGTTATATTTAATATTATACTATATTGTATAAATGAGAATTCTGCAGACTGCAGCCTAAATCGTGTTATTTATCCTTAATCTTTTTTAGTACCTTGTGTTCTAATTTCTGAAGGTTGTAGACTAGCAGTCCTCGTTGTATTGTATTGCATGAAAGTTTTCAACTTGCAGAATAGTAGAAATGTTACTAACTTGAAATCATTCCACAGATATGAGATAACTGCAGTAGAAAATAATGTACCTAAGCTGCTGCTCTTTCAAGACAAGTATGATCTTATTTACCTGTCTTCTTATGGCGGATATGTTGGCTATAAAGGCTGATAAATGTAATTGTGAACAGTAGAGGAGAGTGTTTTTCCTTTTAAAAAATATCATTAAATAATGTGTCACCTAAACAGCCAGCTATAGTGATATACACTAGGTCCACTACTTGATCACATGCCCTGCAGTTGGAGTGTGCACTATCCATTAAATATCCTCTTCTCTTAAAGTCTTGTCCATCTCCTTAGTTCGTAATGTTTAGAGATTGTTACATGAAGGAAATGATTGCAATAGTAGAGAAGTATAATAAACTATGGTTGTCTTTTGAAAATTCACATACACGGGAAAAAAAACTAAAAAGTAGCAGTGGTTCGATGTTGTTTGTTTTTTAGAGCTTTATAGTGTTTAACTACTGCATATAGCTTTATTACTAACTGCCTGTGTTTGGAATTATATTACTGATATGGGCCACTTTTTCTTGTTTTCATCTTACAGGAGGAAGATTTGTATGAAATTAATGTACCATTAAAATATACTTCATCCGTGGGTACCAGGATTCACGGATTGGCCTGCTGGTTTGATGTATTGTTTGATGGAAGGTTCTCTACATGATTACTAATTAGTTGTCTTTTTCCATGTCACTGGACTTCGTAAAGTTGTAATTCCTTACGGAAGCTAAAATGTTTGATCCACAGCACGGTTCAGAGGTGGCTGACTACTGCTCCTGGTGCACCTACAACCCACTGGTACCAACTACGATGTGTTCTTTCCCAACCACTGTATGTCATGCCAGGACAAGAAATAGTTGGTCATCTTCATATGATTGCTCACAGTGCTCAGAGTTACACAATCAATCTAACTATGTCAGGTTGGTGTTGCCCTTATTTGTGTGATTATAGTTATACTTGATCTAGTCTGATGTTTTATGAAATGTCTTTGATTAGTTAAAATGTGGGGCCCTGGTGCTGAACTAGGAGGAATTCTGCAAACATCCTCTTGCAAGCTTGATCTTAAAGAACCTTACTATCGGATGTCTCAGCCGCAAGCCTACTCACTGACGCAAGATCAGCAGCCACAGCAATTATTGCAAACACAGGTATTAACTAGTTCTGTCGTCATAATTTAATCCATGTCATTGCTGTCTTCGTAATCTTATTTTTAGGAAGGCGTTATGGAAAGATTTTTTTATAGTGACCATAATGGATCTATTTGGATAAATGTGTGTTTGTGGATATTCTTGTTTAATTAGAAAAAATTTGTCAAAGCATTAGGAATTCGAAAAATTAAGTGTGCGCTCAAGATCCAATTGTATTTTTGCCATCGCCAAGGGCTTATTGGCAAAATATAATATGGTCATCACTTAATAAAGTTTCCTTGACAAATGAATACCTTCTCATTCCCAAATGGAACCGCTTTCTACAATGGAGAGCAGGGAAGTTGTAGCATCTTTTGTTTTAGTGTTGAGGACTGTTCTAGCTTTTGGTGCTTTTACCTTTTAACTTCTTTTAGCGTTTATCAGTACATTCTAAACCTTCCTCACTGCAACATGGAGCACAAGTGATTAATTGTTTTCCCTTGCCAGGACGTACAAATACAACAGGATGAAGAAGTATCCGAGTTGATGCAACAAGCCATGAAGGATCCTGTTTCTGTGCTCCATTGATCAAATTTATGGAGTTCAATCACAAGCTGTGCAAGGAGGTTGACAGTGATTAGATGTCAGTTGGGAGTACCGAGTACGGGGAGTTTCCACGTTTCCAGATCCATCAAGTGTTAGCTGTTACTTGTAAATCTTAGTGATTAAACTCTTCGGACTGCCTAATTGGAGCTCAGTCATTCTGTATAAATGCCTCCAAATCTAATCCGATAAAATTATTGGTAGATCAGTATTGTTCCTTCAATGTAATGAATTATTAATAGATTAGTGGTGTTCCTTTCTTTTTGAAACCAAGTAACATGACTTTAAATTAAATCAGAACTTGATACATCGATGAGAAAGGATAGTACGTCACACCATACCTTACGATCAGTCAATGAACCAGCTTCTCTAGCTAAAGTATGAATATCTAATTAATTGAATACACAGAATAGGACCTCAAGTCCTTAACAATAAAACGAGAATGCTCAATATCATTGTTTTAGTTCTCCCCTCTATTGACGGTTGGAACTAATACCATCTGATGGCTAGTCTCTTGAGAAATTTGGGAAATAGAGTGGGAAAATGCTATGCTCTAGTTCTACGAGGTCATTTGATTTTATCCTCTTTAGGTATTAGGTATAGGTTCTATTCATCACAAACTCATACATACTTGCAGTATTCAAAACTATACTCCCTTCGTTCAAAATAGTAGTCTGTTTTAAATTTTTATTAATTAAATAATATATTTTCACTTGATTTTGGAAGAATGAAAGGCGATTTTGGAAGAATGATAACATATTTGCATTGGAGATGAAAGTAAAAAAAAAAAAAAAAAAATCTTTCAAAAGAGATCATTATTGTGGGATCGAGAGAGTTTTTAACATAATTGAATTAATATTTTAAACTATTTTAACGATTTCTCTAATATGTGTTCAAGTGCACGCAATAAGCACTAACTCACATGAATTTGGTGAATTTTGATTGGTCTTCTAATCATAAATGTCGAATGACCCCTACATTTACAACAATTCCACTAATAAAAATGCACTGAACTCATGAAAGTTGGTGTTTATTGTGTGCCTTTGGGCACATTAGAAATACCGTATTTTAAATTAGTTAAAATTATTCACTCAAAAATACCTAAAATTAAATACTCATTCCAGCATTTAATCAAATTAGTTGATCGATTGTGTGAAAAGGAATGGAAATGTTCGTTTCCGACATTTAAAAGCCAATCAGAAGATGAAGTTAACTCCACAAACTAGATTACACAGTAGCAATCCATGGACATTCCTGTTTCAATTGTTGTATTCACGCCTCAAACAGACAGCATGACTGCTCACCAAGACGGCATCCAAAGTTTTATCAGGCAGGGCCATAAAATTTACCTAGAAACAAGGCAAAACATCATAACATTTCCGAGCCAACTTAACACACTGCAACCAATGCAAAATCTCCGCACTCGGATCCCTTCTCAACCGCAACGTCAGTAACCGTAATCTGAACTACACCTCTAAATCCACTAATCCGTCCACGAACACGAGCCACAACTTCAACTTGAACAACAGAAGCCAACCAATCCGCCACCTTAGCCACATGTCGAACATCTGTCAGGTCACAACGCGAAAAATAAGGCGGATTCAAGTGATTAAGCCAGATAATAAAGGGAATGCAGCATGTGCCATCATCGACAGTGAAATGGATAAATTTGTTGGGCTTAAAGTCCCAGGAGGCGATTGTACCTACTCTTTCGGCACCAGAGAGAGGGAGGGGAGTGGCATGATGGATGGGATGGGAGGAGAGTGAGGGTGTTCAAGTCCAAGCTTTACGTGGGTGGTCGGAGAGTTGCAAGCACAAGTGTGTGGGTTATATATGTTGTTTCCAATGTAAAGACATGTTGAATCCGCAGTAGCACTGGCTAATATATTCATCATTGATCATTGTTGATATAATACGGGGGTGCTACCCCCCGTATAATAGGTACAATGTTGCAACAATAAAATGGCACAAACATAGCAATTGACAGGATACAGAGTTTCACATGTGTCTAACAAAAAGGTTACTTGTATACCATTCATCATAACAATATACCAGTGATATAACAAAAGGTGAACATTAGCCATGTACAGATCCGATTTACTAATTGATGTAGCTAAAATGGGGTGATTAGTTAATAAATGTTTATCACCTACAAAAGAGCCTATAATTGATGTAGCTATATAGGGTGATTAGTAGATATTGTTCGTCACCTCAGAAAGAGCCAATTCCAAACAAGATAAACCAGCTAGTTAATAGTCTTTACCAACACTAGGAAAGAATTTTGCTGAAGATGCTGCGCACAATAGAAAGAAGAACCACCAAAGGAATATGAAGCTGCTCTGAACTGGAAATTTTGACTGAGACCTCATTTTCCTTGTTTAATCCAGCACACATCACCAATTTTGTGTTCCGTCCCACCAAGACTGATTCTTTCCCAAATGTAGCTTCTACTTCACATAGGTCAGCAGAGAATTTAAGATGCAGCAGAGAAGACAAAGAGCGGGGAAGGGGTGGTGAAGGGACAAGGAAGTCAAACATCGTGTTAACATTCATTGTTTTGCAAGCTTTAATGATGTACTTCAGTTCAGATAAAATCTTCACCGAGTAGCATAAAAGCATTAGTTGGGGTTTCCATGCTTCGCCATTGGGAAGCAAAACTTGTTCATCTCTACTCTTTTTCCACAAACCCTGGTTTTCAACGAGGCATACTGGATTCACCGTATCTGCATTCATCATATTCTGCTCAGCAATGGCATGACTGATCAATTGCTGAATAACATGTGATCGTAACACAACAAACTTCTCATAGCTTAAAGGTTCTCCGGAAGGTCCGTCGGGGGGAGTAGAAGCAGCATGGGTGAGAGTGATAAAAGTTTTGTGCCATAATGACGAACCAAGATAACTGGTAATCGACCTTAACAATGGCAAATCACTAAGGTCTTGGCTTTGCATGTCCAACCTATCAACATAAATAACAACATCTGGAGGATATTTCTTCATCAATCTTCCGATAGACTTCAAAATTTTCTTGTTTAGGGATTGATCTTTCAGAGAAGTACCAAGGCCAGGTGTGTCTAAGACCCTTACTTTAATCCCATCAATTGTTCCCACTATCTCTTTCACAACTGTCCTAGCAGGTTCAAACGGGTCAATTATGATTTTTTCTTCACCAAAAATTGAGTTGATAGTTGCACTTTTCCCAACTCCAGATTTTCCAATAATCAAGATGTTCAAAGAGAAGTCTGAGTGTTTTTTATCATTTGCTTCAAACCCTATGGTTTCCCTTTTGGCAGTTTCTTGACTGAACCCTTGTCTGGATGACCATCCTTTAGCAAGGTCCAGCAAGTATAAAACTTGAGCAGCTACAGAATTCTCAGTAGACAAGCCTAGCCTCTGCACAAGCCTCAAATATTTCGCACTTATCTCTTGCACATCAAGCTTATTTATTTCTTCAGCTAAGATTTTCTTATGGTTCAGTTCTCCAAGAGTTGAAAGAATTAGATGGTCTGATTGAGAAGTCAGTTTTGTGGAGCTGATGCTGGAGTGAAGATCAACAGAGTTCTTAAGATGTAAAAGCCCTGAATCATCAGAAAATGTAATTGCAACGCTGTTAACAGTTTCAGAACCTCTTGCAACATATGGAAGGCCTGACAATGATGCAGAATCAGGTAATACTTCTTTCCCACTTTCCTTAGCTAGATCAGCATCCTCATCTAGACATGTTACAAAATGTTCACTGATCGTTTTTAAATGAGATGTGAATTCTAGCTCCATTTCACATGGAAAGTTCTCCAATCTGTTGGATTCTCCCAACTTTAATCCCTCCACATAATCTTTTGAACATGAACCTTCCTCTTCTTTCGATCGATCCAAATTGCGAGCTACTTCATCTTTACTTCTAACCTCTAAATGGTCTGAATCAGAACCTAGAGAATCAGGTTGATGGATACTGGATTTGCAGCACAACTCATCTTCCAATAAACAACTGTCACTAATTCTTGGTATCCGACCATCCGAAAAATCAATGTCTTGCTCCATTACAGTTTCCACTTCATTACTCTTAATTTTCTGACTGAAAATTTCGCTTTCATTGACATGGCCACCATTCATGCCACAGTTAAGGTCATAAAGACATGACGCACTAACATCCACATCTTCATCTGCTTCCGCATTCTCCTTAAAAAGACTATCTTTTATATCACACTTCTGACCTGGCTCATGGACTTCCTCCCCTTGTGTTTCTGAAACATTTTCCTCCTCTACAGTTTTCACAACCTCTGTTCCCAATTCTGTTATATCAAAAAATTCAACCATGGAGTCAACAACTTTGTATGTTTCTAGAGGAGAAGTATCTATAGGGAAATAATTAGCAGAACTCGATTCATCAATTCCAGAATCTTCAATTTTACCACCTTCCACCACTTCCTTGCCCTTGAAACTATCAACTGCAGTTTCTCCTTCAATTGTAGATGTACACACTGCAAAAGCATTATGACCCCTATCCATACTATCTGTGTCATATAGTTCAGCCACCTGTTCCATATTTTCAACTCCATCAATTTCTTCAACTGAAGAGTCTGCAATCTCATCCATTGCTGAACTGCCTGATATTAATGAGACCTCACTCTCCACTACAGATGTAGCTTTTGCATCACCTCCAATATGAGAGCCCTCATCTTTAACCAAATCACCTAAGTTATCATTCTTAAGAGAGTCACTTTCAACTATACTCATATCCTCATCACCACCCAAAACCACATTCAGATGTTTAGACGAAACCAGGCCGTCCATAACCTCAGACTCTAGAACAGAATTAAACTGCAACTCATCTTCATCTATATCTCCATCTCCAACTCCCGAGACTTGACCTTTCAGGGTGCTAAGCTTCTCTAAAGTTTCAAGAACTGGAATCCTAGCCACACCTGAAAACCCGTCATCTTCCTCAAACCCATTCCCAACTAAATCTTCATCACTGTCTTCAGATAACTTAGCAACAGGTGTGATACCTGTGCTTGGTGGTGATAAAATTATATCATCTACCAATTTAGTTTCACCACCAACATCCTTACCATCCACTTCTGCTACAAGCGGACTAACCAAACTTTCACCATTTACAGCTAAAGAACGCCTAGAAACAACCCTGTTCAGTGTAATTTTATTATCTGAAATTGACAAATAAGGCCCAGGAACAGCCTTTTTCTCCACAATATCACTACTATTACTACCACCACTACTACTCTCTTTCTCTTTACTAATTTTTTCATTTAGTTGTGTTGCAAAAGGTCTAGAAACAACAATCTCCTCGTTTCCACCAACAACCTTATCATTCTCTTCTTTTACCAGCGGAGTTGTGGCAATAGACAGGATACCCGGGCTTGCCACTGACAATGCTTCACCACCAATATTCTTACCACCCTCGTCATCTACTAGCGGACTTGCCAAACTTTCACTGTTCACCGCTAAAAAACGCCTAGAAACAACCCTCTTCATAGTAATTATTTTATCTGGAATCGACACATTAAGCCCAGAAAAAAACTTTTTCTCCACACTACTGCTGCTACCACTACTACTCTCTTTCCCTTCACTAACTTTTTCATTTGGGGATGTCACAGAAGACTTGGAAACAATTTTTCTCTCCACATTACTACTACCAATACTCTCTTCTCTAGTTTCTTCATCTGGGTGTGTCACAAAAGGTCTCGAAACAACTCTATTTTCCACAATACCACTACCAACACTCTCTTCACTAATTTCCGCACTTGGGTTTGTCATAAAAGGTCTCGAAACAACTCTATTTTCCACAATACCACTACCAACACTCTCTTCACTAAATTCACTTGGGTTTGTCACAAAAGGTTCCGGAACAACTATATTTTCCACAATACCACTACCAACACTCTCTTCAATAATTTCTGCACTTGGGTTTGTCACAAAAGGTTTCGAAACAACTCTATTTTCCACAATACCACTACCAACACTCTCTTCACTAATTTCTGCACTTGGGTTTGTCACAAAAGTTTTGGAAACAACAGACTCCTCATCTCCACTAATTCCATCATCTAAACTTGCAACAACGGGCTTTTCAAGAACATTATCAAATTTAACCTCATCATTTAAAAACCCATTATCACTACCATAACTACTAGCATCACTATCAGAATCAATAGTAAGAGGAGCCCTTATAGGTAAAGAAGAAGAACCTGAGGAGCTTGAAAGCAAAGAAGCCCTTGGAGATGCTTGTGCTGCAGAAACAGGAACACCCTGAGGCTGTGTAAATGAGTCCATTGCCATTCAAATATTTGTGTTTCTTGATTTCTTTTTTGTAAAAAATATACAATGAAATAAAATAATACTACTAAATGAACAGATAAGAAATCTTGAAATGAAAAGACAACACAAGGGGCTTGTGTGTGTATATTTGCATTGTCTTGTTTGGAGTTGATGTGGTGGTGAGAGTTTAGGGTTTATTTATGGGTTTATCCAGGAAATTTGTAATTATGTTGGGTTGTTTTTGAGGACATGATTGGTGCTTAGCTGTGGGGTTTGGGAATGGTGACAAAACTTACACATTGATGTGTTGTTTACCCTGTAATTGTAGGAGTAGTACTTTATTAGATAAGCCAAGACTTGTTCCTGATGATGTTGGTACTTTCAGTTTTATGTGCTCATTTGTTTGTGTTTGACTACTTTTACAGGAGTAAATTTTATGTCGCAGGTGCTTTCTTCGTGTAATTTCGCTAGCGTTTCATTGTTGCCAAACCAGAAGAAATTTTGTTTTCCCCGTCATGGTTATATTATAAATTTTGTAGTTGCTTGAGAGATAAAATGTGTGGGGAATTTAATCATTTCGGTTAGTTCCAGATTTGGATATACGAAGTTACCATTGTGAGTTCTCACATTGATTCATATTTCATAGTGTGACGCTCATGTTTAAGCAGGATGCCGACCAAGACTTGTTAACAACAAGAGATGTTTGGTAAATTTTTAATTTAAGTATAGTGAAATAACTCTGATGTTATAAAAAAAAATATTAATTTCGAAAATTTCGGTACTTCTAGAAATAAGACTCCGTGAATTTTTATTTTATATAAATAATTGTAACACAATTGCAAACTTAAAATTGAGGAGTTTTATATGAATTCTGACTTTTAAATTGGATAAAAAGGAGATATAACGTTTATATTTTTTAAAAGAGTTAAAAAAATATTCATTATATGGTGCTGACCCCAAATGATGCTATTTAGGATATAAATGCCCCAAATATTATTTCTTGAAAATATGACCCCAAATAACACTTGAAAACTGCACATCGTGTAGCGTTTTGAATTATGGGATAAAACGCAACTTCGTGTTACGTTAATTTTTTTTTTTTTATGCTTTTTGAAAATGTTGCAACTTAAAGTTGCGTTAATATTTTTTTTTGGAAATCACAAAACGCAACTCTAAGTTGCGTTAACCTTTCTTTTAACTTTAGTTTATATAGCATCTTTGTCCAGAACTTAAATTGAATTGTTGTTTTGCACTTTAAAATGCTAATTTAAGGGGTGTTTTGTTTGTATTAT
>PHNY01083851.1:0-10612 GCA_003724115.2 Anethum foeniculum
TTCCTCGAACTTGTTTGTGTTTATTTTGATTTCGTAACTAAACGAAGAACTCGAAACGAAATCGAAATAATTGTGAGTATTGTATTCAACCCCCCTTCTACAATACTTTGGGACCTAACAAATACATAAAATCTATTTCAGTTTAAATTAAATTAAAAAATTATATAATATTTAAGAAAATCCGTGTATCGGTTATAAGCTATTACGTAATAATATATGAATATGTTAAATTTAAATGACTACTGTATTTAAATTAGAATCATTAAGTAATTATGGTTAGTGTAATTGAATGAGAATGGTAAGTAAGGAAATTTTTAATGCGAATGGTAAGTAAGGAAATTTTTAATATAATATAATTGGTTTAAAATTCAGGAGTTCTTTTTTATTAATCTAAAATTATTTTAAATTTTCTAATTTGTTAACTGTTAAAACTCATTACCTTTCCTATTTTAAATTCCTTTTCCATAAATATCACGGTTAATTCAACTTAATAAAATAAAATAAAATATTATAATTATTAATAAATAACCGATTAACTTTTTCAGTTAAAACCAGTTATCTTTTCTATTTTAAATAACAAATTTGCTACTTTTTTGAAATAATACATTCAACCTATTTTAGTTTAAACTGAATTAAAAAATTATATAATATTTAAGAAAATTCGTATATCGGTTATAAGCTATTACATAATAATATGTTGATATGTTAAATTTAAATAACTACTATGTTTATATTAGAATCATTAACTAATTATAGTTAGTGTAATTGGATGAGAATGGTAAGTAAGAAATTTTTGATGAGAATGGTAAGTAAGGAAATTTTTAATATAATATGATTGGTTTAGAATTTATGAGTTCTTTTTTATTAGTCTAAAATTATTTTAAATTTTCTAATTGGTTAACTGCATACCTAGTTAGACTCATATATTATAAGGAAAGAAGAATATATATGGAAATAAGAGATTTGTAATTTGATTGGTTTATCTTTTAGGCATGGTCTGTTAAAACTGAATGGAAAAGTACGTGATTGGTTAACTCAATGGTTTGGTTAACTAATTACCATAAAGAATGATAAGGAAAGTTTTAATCTTGTTATGATTGGTCAAGATTTAATTCCTGAATTCTGATTGGTCCTAAAATAATTCCTGATTTTTGATTAGTTAACTACATACCTGGGTAAATTCGGGTATTATAATATAGGATATAGTTAAACTTTTAATTTTGGTAAGTTCAATAGAATATCTTTCTAAATTAATTTTTAAATATATTTATTAGAATAAATAAAATTGAAAAATCTATTGCACAAATGTTATTTATTTCATACTTATATTATCTGATCTTAAAAATATATGCATTTTATTAATTTAATTTTTTATTATATGATATAATTAAAAATAAATAATTTTTAAAAATATCATGTGTGTCGCAGAGACAATAATCTAGTATTCATCAAAAATTGCTAAAATCTATTATCTACATAATACTGCAACATGATTTTTTTGGATCCCATATTTTGATAAATATGAAAAGTTATTATTGTCGTGGAGAATTGAACCCATGAAACCTATGTGCAAATTAAAACGTCAACCAATTTAGCCAGAGGTCTATTTAGTTACACTTTAATAACATCAACTATTGAATTAGAGGCTTAGTTATTTGTACTGAGTGACTAAACTTATATTTAAGTTTATATTTATATAGAATAAAATAATTCGAGGCTTGGGTAATTAACTCATTTTGATATAATAACTTTATACTCGTGCAGATCAACAGAATTATAATTATTTTTTAATTTATTTAGAATTTTAATATCAAATTTGGGATTAAACATTCATACATTAAATAATAATTTTTGGATATACAATACTGCAACACCAAGTTTTTGGGATACATTTTATTCAAAATTATAATTTTATCCCAAATTATCTTTGATTACGTAAAAAAATTATTGTCAATGAGAATTAAACACATGACATCTATTTCCAAATTTACAACTTTAACCACTTGAGAAAAAGCCTCATTTAATTAGATTTTAGTTTAATATATTCACAAGGGGCTCCTATATTTATTTTATATTTATTTTAATATTCATATAACAAAAAATGAATCGAGACTTAGATAATTAGCCCATTTTAATATCCTAACTTCTTTAAACATGTACTTGTGTACTATGGTTCGGTTTATATTTAGTTTGATATTTATTTTAATATTCACATAATAAAAAATGATTTGACACCTGGATAATTAACCGATTTGGATAAGCGACTTTGCCTGAACCGAACCTTGATCTTCAAATAGTAACAAATTTGTCGGGCGAGGAAGTCACTGCTACTGATAATGGAAAACAACATAAGGAAGACACGGGAAGATCGAAGCAGAAAAAGGGAGAACATCACATAAACAACGAATCCCCTTTAAACGATACACAAAAGGACCCATTGAATAGTATATTATAAAAAATAGTATTTTCCCAAAATCTATTACTCATGTTAGCCAACCTTTCACTTACCTCCTAAACTATGTTACAGACTCCATATTATAATATAACGTGAACTTTCATGTCTAACTGTTAACTATTTAAGGTTATTATAGTATAATATCTTAGTGTAAAATTTTAACTATCATCATCAATAAACATGCTCAACTTCAATTATTTCTGTCAATTTTCATTGCATAGTGACTCAATGTAATTTGTCAAAAAAAATCAAGTGTGGCAAGAAAGGGACTTATAATTGTCTTTCCACTAAAACTAACCACTTTGAATGATATACTTTCTACACTATTTTTTTTATAAATCTATCCATATTCATCAATTATAAATATCTACAAAATATATTTAATACAATAATACTTAAAAGAATAAGTATAATAGAACGTGTCCGTGCCTTGCACGGGCTTAAGAGCTAGTTTGATTTCAGAATATAAACCCTACATATTACTCCTCTATTTTTATATTTTGTCGTTCTAGTGTATCTGATATATTTATTTGTCGTTCTACTTTTCCAAAGCAGTTTTATAGGCTTGTTTCCTTGTTATCGTGCAATTTTATAGGTCTAGTTCCTTGTTACGCTTATTTACTCCTATATCTTGAAAACCTAAACATTTGACTTAATTACTTTTAAACACCGTCTACTTTTAATTGATACACCTACTGAATCCGGTTAAAAAACACCTCTACATACTTTTTCCTATCATCCTTATAATTTTATACACATAGATACACATATAATGAGTTCAAAGAACCGAAAAATCAAACTGCAAAGATTATAAAGGTTGAAGCATCTATCCAAAAAGATGAAGAAATAGATTTAAATATAGAGTGTTATCACAATGATGTTGAGAATAAAACTATTTTGTTAAAAGATATATAGCAGGAGGTAAGAGCAATGACAAAAATATATTTTCTTGTTGCGGTGAAGTTTTTGCAGGCTCAAGATGATGAATAGATTTAAGGAGTTAAAAAAGAAAAAAGTGTCTTGGATGACCAGGAAGATCAAGAAAATCAAAAAAAGAATGAAATATTTCTATTCGATTTAAATGAATCTCTCATAGAGTAAGAAATTGTGATAAATGAATAGTTATATTTTTATATCAGTGTTAAAAAAGAAGCAGCGTGTTTGGTTTGAAAATTTTAATTTATTCTACTGCTTTATTTGTAATGATCAATTATAGTTGTGTTTTGACTAAGAATGAGATTATGTGGATTGTTTTGTTTTGATTTTTCTATTAGTTAATCGTTTTTATATATTTAATTCATGGTACATTAGCAAATTTGTTTTTACTATATTAATTTAGAGTTTAAAATATGAATTTTATCTTTTATAAAATTTAAAGTGTCATAAAAATTAATATGATTTATGAGTACTTAATTAAATTTATTAGTTATATTGATTAGAGGATATTAATAAATGGGTTAAATATCAAATTGGTCACGTAAGTGAAGGCTGTATATCAATTTTTTCGCTGATCTTAACGGAGTATCATTTTGATCATTAAAGGCATATAAATATCAAATAGATATCTCTAAAAATGTGCCAAGAAAGTAAATATTATCTTTTGTTGAGTTTTACACATTTTTTTCAATGCTACTATAACCAAATGAAAAGTTCTGAATTCTAATATTATAGATAATATTTCTAGATTTAAAAAAAATTATTCCTATATTTTTTTAATTAAATCAAATAAAATAATTGTAGATTTTAAAATAATTAGTAGATAATTTTTTTAGAATATAGATATATTATCTAAAATACTAGAATTGATAACTTTTAATTTGGTTGTAGTAGCGTTTAAGAAAAATGTGTAGAACTCAGCAAAAAATAATATTTACTCTCTTGACACATATTTAGAGGTATCTATTTGATATTTATACGATTTTAGTAATCAAAATGATATCCCGTTAAAATCGGTGAAAGAAGTGATATATGGCCTTCACTTGAGTGATCAGTTTGATATTTAACCCTAAAATAAAGCAAACTTTATAACAAAAAAAATTCAAAGTAGAATTCAGAGTGATAAAATCAAGTACATAAAAAGTTTTAAAAAATCAACTTTCATATAAAGACTATTATAAAAATGAAACCAAATTTCATATATATTTTATAAGCATAATGAAATACAAAATATTTTATAATTCAACAAACTAAGTACCTCATCAACAGTACTTGCATCACAATTTATTTGTTGGGGGTAGTAGTCCCTCTCTTGCTAATGCAGCCTTGCCAATGTGTTGAATTTTATAAGTGTTTCCACCTTTCATCCTCATAATTCCCCTCATGCATAGTTGCAAAGTCAAAAATATACCGTTAGATTTTAAAACCGAGTAAATGTCAAACGTGTCTTCAACAGTTTTTGTAAGGTCATCAATTTTCTTGCCACGGTTTTATACCTCCGGGACTGAAGGCTCTAAAAAATCAAGATCCAATATACTTCATCCGTCCCGTTTTTCTTGTCCATCAATCAAAATCCATCTTTTATTCAATCAACTAAATTAAATTGATAATTTCCTAAAATATAATTTGTTTTCCAAAGATTGCCCTTATTCATTTTATCAAATCTACTTCATTTATTTTATTAGCTTGCACATGTATACGTACAAAACTAACATGCCATTAACAATTTTTAGAGCCAATTTTCTAAAACTTTTGGTGCCAAATATTCTTATTTGTTCTTTCACGAAACCAATTTGTTGGCCGGAGAAAAGTGTGGCTGAATTTTTTTGGAGGGAGAATATGAAAACTGTACAGCTATATCTTATTGCCAATGCACTACAAATCTACTCCATAAAACCTCTACAGGCTATTTTCTTCCATAAGAACAGCCATGGAGACTGAACCAAACAACAATTCAAGACATAAAAGAAGAAAAGATTTAACTAATGATGAAAAACAGAAAATATATGAATTTCTACTGGAAAAAAGTTTTGATGGAAGATTAAGACATGGATTAATTACAGAAGCTGCCACAATGTTCAAGACATGTACTCGCATGATCAGACCACTTTGGAATCAAACACAAGTGCAACTTGCAAATGGAGAAAAAGTCAATTTATCGTCAAAACGAGTTGGAAAGGTTGGTAGGAAACGTGTTCATCTTAGTCCTAACAAAATTATGCAAATTCCTTTAAGTCGTCGTTCTACTGTCCGTTCTCTTGCAAAAGCTATCGGTGTCCCAAAAACAACTGTGCATAGACGAGTACAGGAAGGATTTATCCGCCCACATCCAAATCCGGTCAAACCACAACTGACGGAGGAAAATAAAAGAGCAAGGTTAGAATATTGCTTATCCAAAATTGATCCGAATACTCTATTATTTTCATATATGTTTAATACGATCCACATCGACAAAAAATGGTTTTATGGTTTTATATGACTAAGACTACTGCAAAGTATTATCTAGTTCACAATGAACCTGAACCTTCATGACATGTTAAAAGCAAACGATTCATCACAAAAGTCATGTTTCCAGCCGTTGTTGCTCGTCCCCGAGTTGATGCATCAAGCAATGAATTCTTTCCAGGAAATATAGGGATATTCCCTTTTACTTATAAAGAACCCGCAAAGTGAAATAGTAAGAATCGGAATGCTGGTACTGTAGTTACTAAGGTTGATGAATCCATTACTAAAGAAAAAATTAAAACTTGTTTAATTGAGAAGGTTTTACCAGCTGTCCGAGCTATGTGGCCAAAAGGCACTGGTACAATTTACATCCAATAAGACAATGCCAAGCCGCATATTGATTGTAATGATGCTGATTTTATTCAAGCGGCAGCAATTGATGGCTTTGATATTCGTCTTACCAGCCAACCTGCTAATAGCCCTGATTTAAATGTTTTAGATCTTGGATTTTTCCGCTCTATTCAAGATTTGCAACATGAAAAAGCGCCTACTACAATTGATGAGCTAGAGGCAGCTGTTAAACAATCTTTTGAGGAATATCCACCAGAGAAGCTCAACAAAGTGTTTTTGACTCATCAGATATGCATGAAAGAGATTATGACAGTTTATGGTGGTAATAATTATAAAATCCCACATACGGGTAAAGACAGACTTGAATGTGAAGGTACACTGCCATTACAAATAGGTTGTGAGCCTAATCTTGTGAATAATGTGCTTGCATATTTAGAAGAACATGAACACTGATTATGCAGAATAAGGAATGGCTTCAACTATGGAGTAGGAGTATTTTTATTCATACAATAAGTTATCGCTCAGTTCTGACCTAATTACTCCATTATTTATGTCGTCTTTATTTTCAGTTTTTTGAATAATTCGTGTGGGTAGTATGAATAATTTCTTGTAATGTTTGATATCAATTTATGACTCCGTCTTGTCCTCTGTTTTGTGTAGGTAAATCAAATACAGTAAGTTTGTTTTTGTGTTACTACAGTCCTATGTATATTATGTACTATCATCTGGAATATGATCCAAAAAGGTAGTGCTCTATGTTACTCAGGTCAGATTGGTTTACTATGGTTTAGTACTACATGAAGCAGTGCACAGGATACAAACAGCAGAGCAGAACATGTAGCATTTTTATTAGTAGATAAGTTTGATTTTCTAGAAACTCTTTTGCTGTATTAAAGGAGCTCAAGGAAATATGGCATTTCAATTTTGTCCCCAGTGCAGTAGTATTTAGTAAGAATTCATGGCAACGAAGATTTATTGGAATTTGTTAATATTGAAATGTACTTGCTTATTGGGCTACACTCACTTTAAAAAACACACGTTTTGGTGGGACAAACTTCTTTTTACATATGAGTCCTTTTAATTGAATGGGCGAAAACTCCTATATTAAACAAGAATATAACAAAATGTGCATGCCAATTCCTTTTGTGAATTATGAGTACCATTTTGCATGTAGGCATTCAAAAAGGATTTAGGCGTAGAATTGAGTGATCTTGACGACTAAGCTGTACATGAGATTATGCAAGGTGCTCAGCATCTATTGTGATACCTGATAGGAGTACCTGGTAGCGATATGCTTGATAATGAGATAAATATTGATGGACTCCTCTTTATATTCTTACCCGTGTCGCAAGCTTAGGTGTAGGAACCTGGAAACCAACTCCAATGTTCATAGCGTGCTAGTTTTTACAATTAAGATTTGATATTTACAAATGTAAAAGCAAAATTATATTTTAGTCTTAATTTTAATTTTGTGGTGGTTAACTTGAAATAAAATTTGGTTGTATATTTGACTGGGATTTGTTTTGTAACTACCATTTTTATCCTTAATTTAAATAATAAGGGGTGGGGTACTAGAGGAATATAGTTTATCTATTTACCATAAATATGAATTGTGGACAATTATTTTGGGACAAGCAATAAAGGAAATTGTGGACAAGAAAATAGGGACGGAGGGAGTATTTAAATTTGGTGAATTTGGAGGTTTCCATATTAAACGAATATCAAACCTACTTTATCGTGCAACTTGGCAAAACTTTGCATCATCAGGATCCACATGTGTTCTTGCATTATCTTGCTGAATTGTTATAAGTATATTGGCATCTTCTTGTGGCCATTTTGATTGAATTGTTGGTACTATTTTGTGAGTGAAAAAATACTTTACAGTTTTTCTCGTCACCGAAGCTATTGCCTTTGTCTCAATTGTCCCAGTGAGTCGTTTAATATTACTCCTCTTTGCAGGTTCTTTGGTAACGAATGGAAATATACCAATTTTTTCAGAAAATTTTACGTTTCCTTCTTCATCAAATCGTGGATGAGTCATGGCAGCTATAAAAATAATTTCACCAACAAAATTTTTACTCTTACACGTGAGATGAAGCTCTTCTTCATCATCCACATAGATAATAAGTCTCTTTTTTCTTTGTCAAGTCAAACCATTTTTCATCAATATAAACAACGTTTTACATGTCTTTAAACTTTGGATTGTGTAGGAGACTATCTTTGTCGAGCATGGATAGACAAACTGTAATATATTCTTTTTGTTTTCTTCGGTTAGAAATGTTGGACAGCACATGACTTCTTATTTTTCATGTTTTAAATTTTTTTACTATAACTGATGTGCTAACCTTCATTGCACCTGCTGCATCGCTTACTGTTATTCTTTGTGCGATAGGAATGCTTTTAAATTGTTCCATATCAACTTGTATTCTTTTACGTCCACGGTTCTTTGTTATAGAGTTAGATACAAGCATACGGCACTGACTCGATCCTTCACATTTTTCTTCGCCAACTTTCAAATACGCTGAACTGTACGTAGAATTGTGGAGCATAATGATGCAACTTCTCTTGTTGATTTCTTTTTCAGTTTTTCATTTACATTTCTACTTAACAAAGCAATATAACTTGCATGTCTTTCTTCATTTGATAAAAATTAATATTTTCTTCATTGTATTACTCTTCTCTCATTTTCGCATGTAAAAAAAAAGTGAACATGGATAATAAACTAATTAAATTACACAAAAAGTTTCTTAGCAAAAAAAAAATTACGTAAAAAAATTAATTCTAAAAATTAAAATAGAAAATAAAAGAATGTCATTACCCTACTGTGGTTGATCTGTTATGAACCCTCCATTATTTTGTAAAATTTCTTAATCTCCTCGAAATTGAACGGCACCTCCAATAATTAAAATAAATAATTTTAGTTTAATAATTTAGGACTTAATTTTAAATAATATAAAAAATAAAGAAAAACGTCTATTACCATGGCGAGGTTCACCTTGTACGAAACTTGCATGATGTCGTAAAATTTCCTCTTCTTCTTTAAATTGATTGGCATATAAAGCATTATAATAAATAATTTTAAAATAATTATTAGATTTTAAATTTTATTAACATATATTTGTAAAATTAAAACAAAAAATAATGAAGTTACTTATAAATAGAGGTTCATTCAAGTCAATAGTTATAGTAGATCCTCCTTGATGTCAAGTCAAAATATTTACTTCTACCGAAAATTGATTTATATATACAAAGAAAAAACAATTTAAGCTAATAAAATTTGACAATCCATAATTTAAAATAATAGAATTAATATTGTTTAAATTGTCAAGCTAAAATTACTCTCATGTGATTTATTGGTGTTGATTTCAATTGTTGTAAAACTCCCATATTGATGTTTTTCTCCTTGAACGAAGTAATTAGCATTTAATACAATTAAATTAAAACTTAAAATGTATTAGAATTAAAGAATACACACATACAAAAATTGAACAAAGAAAAATAAAGCAAATTACTTGACAATGGAGGCTGGTTCAAGTCAAGTCGATTCATTGTACATCCTCAATTGTTGTAAAATTTAATGAATGAGAACAAACTTTGTTTTAATGATTTATGATTTTGCAGCTTAAAAAGGTTTTGAAAAGAAAAATTTTGAGACATGAACTAAAGGTAAATTGATGAACATCCTTGATTGAGGTGTCCCATTACTTTATTGGATAGTTCACTTCAGCAACAGATATTTGTACCATTAATATGCTTGAGCATCTTTTTCTTCATAAAGAACATGTGGTCTGATCTCTGTAATAGGACTGAGAGTATTCCAATTCTTCAATTTTAGTGACTGTGTAACCCAGTGCATTGTCTCACAACAAACAAATGTATCCCAAAGAAGAAAAGGAAAAACCTATTTTGAGAAAATAAAAGCACAAGAGTGATCAAATAATCTCTCACCAATTAAAGAAGAACATATCCAAACAATGTTTACTAACTCTGTTGTCTCTCAAAAGACTTCAGTTGAAAACACTTGGACATATATTTATGATTCCACTCATGAATCAGGAATTTAAATGTGGAGGTACACATTTGAGTGTGAGAGAACATCATTTGAAACTCCTTATATCTCTCGAAGGGAGTTACCAAGATCTTTATCTGAAAACACTCTTTTCTCATCTAATATATATATATATAATAGAACAACAAGGGGTTCCATGAGACAATTTATTCAACTAAAATGATAGTTATACCCTCTAAGCTGTAAAATGACAATTTTAACCCTTATCCTATTTATTTCTTATTAATACCTCTACTATTATAACATATTAAATGCTCTACCTATTAATAGCTAAACTTCATTAAAACATAATAATTATTTTATAATTAGTACATATATATGTTATTTTAAGTAACATATCGTATAAAATGTAATTA
>PHNY01083852.1:12214-27311 GCA_003724115.2 Anethum foeniculum
TCTTAAAATGCGTGTCAAACTTTAAAAAAATTATGTATACAATTCAGAGGGACAGAGGGAGTACTGTTTTACTCGAATATATAAATTAATTGAATTGGTTACATAACCATTTTGTTCTATCAATGCTATTACATTTTAATTTACTTTAGTGGTTAGAATAAGGAGATTTTTGTTTGTTTGTTAATTTATATTAGTGAAAACGGCGCCCAGTTTTACTGATGCTGCACTGGGAAGAATTGCACAGGGAACGAAAGTTCTAGCAGAAGGTGGTTATGAGAAAATTTTTCGACAAACATTTGACACTGTCCCTGAAGAGCAACTTCAAAATTCTTTTGCTTGTTATCTGTCCACATCAGCTGGTCCAGTTATGGGAGTTCTATACGTTTCCACTGCAAAACTTGCATTTTGTAGTGATAATCCTCTTTCTTATAAAGCTGAAGACAAGATGGAATGGAGCTATTATAAGGTATGCAGTAATAATTTTTTGTAGTTAGTAATTTTTTTTACTAAATTAATTGTCATTTACCTTAAAAAAGTAACCCAGAAAGTGTTTGTCTGTACCACTTGATCTTGTTGATAGGGTCTTGCAAGCTTTGACTTGCTGAACCTATTATTTTTCTTCAAGGCATTATATAATAGGTTTCAAAAAGTATATATTTTCTCTATATCACGTTGTTTCAGAAAGTATATATTTTTCCAGATCATGTATAAGCGTGCAAGTTTCTTTGCTGAATAGTGGTGGCTTTTTCATGTTTTCTGTTACTGATACACATTATCTTTGCATCTCGATTAAGCAGTACCACACTTTTGCCTTCTTTTTGGTTGTTAAAATATGTGATGTATTATGATGAGATATGAATAATTTTGCGGTGTCAATTCTCTATCTCCTCTGAAGATGAATTTTCTGGATATGCCATGGTCTAGGATCTGCAGATTTAGTTTGGCTAACTAAAATATCATATCAACTGTCTGATTATTTTTTCATATCATTGGGTTGCGTTCTCAGTGTTTAGGTTATTGTTTTTTCACGTGTTTATTTGTAAATGTGATTATTGATCATATAGCTTTTTATTGTGATTTTTTTTTTTTGGTGTATGATGGCATAATATATAAGTACTTGACACATATTTTTTGCTTTTGAAATTTGAAGAAATTTTGCAGATAAGCAAATTTTATGAAGACTACGTTTACTTAACCTCTGATGATTATTCTTCATGTGATGACCAACGAGTCAGATCTAGTAAAGAATCAAAATTGATGCATATATAGTGTAATTCATCATAGTTTAAGATCTGACAAATAAGTATGCTATTTGTGTATTGATTTTGGGCTTGGTATCGATTGGAAAGGTAGTTTATTTCTCTGTTATGGATAATAAGCCTTTGAGAATTTTATTGACACTATACTTTGCCAATATAGGTGGTTATCCCGTTGCACCAGCTAAAAGCGATTAATTCTTCATC
This sequence comes from Anethum foeniculum, assembly GCA_003724115.2. NCBI lineage: Eukaryota > Viridiplantae > Streptophyta > Magnoliopsida > Apiales > Apiaceae > Anethum > Anethum foeniculum. The sequence goes on from PHNY01083852.1 coordinate 13,678, forward strand.
AGGCAGAATCAATTCCGCTGAAAAGTACATCCAAGTTATATCAGTTGATAATCATGAATTTTGGTACATGGGGTTTTTAAATTATGAAAGTGCAGTCAAGTGCCTCGATGAAGCTCTGCTAGCGGCAAACAATTTAAGTTCGGTGTGAAATGCAATGTTTCAAAAGACCTCATGATATCATCATCTCTACAGCATCATACAATGCTGCTTTCAGTGGAGCAAATCAGGTTGTGTATTGAGGGAGGGAAGGAAGTGAAAAAAAAGGATTGCTATCCCTATCTTCTTTGTATCTTGAATCTTAATATTGCTAGAGAACTGGGTGTTCCTAGAATACATCTGTAGAATATCTTTGTTTTATAGGTTACAAGTTGATTCAGATTGAAGAACAAAACTCTTTTGAAATCCTGAGCTTAAATTAATATGTTTACATTTATCAAAACTTTCAATCCCGGGGAATTAAAACCTTTGGTTGTTGCATCGTGCGCACTTGTATTTTGTAGGTCATATCTTTGAACTTGTAGATATATAATAAATTAATAATATATTATCTTTTTGTCAATTACTCTAACTTGATATCATTCTCAACAAGTATCAGCTTCAGTTAAGAGGAAAATAATGTATGCGGAAATTCTGTAACAAATATAGGTAGGGATACACAGGCTTTAAAATGCATGGGTTTTTCATAACCGGACCGGGTCAGGCATTTGAAAAATCGGGCCTGCCATAGCCGAGCTTTCTCTAAAATATGAAGCTTGTTTAGGCCCGCGGGTATTTTTTATGAATAGATTAATATTTTCAATTTTTATTAAAAATATTGTATATTATTAGATTTTATATAGAAAACCTCGGGTTTTATCCGATTTTTTTCAAATGTCCGGACTTTCATCCGAGCTATTTTTAAATCTAGGCTTTATCGGGAATTTTTCAAATTTCGAGCTAGGCCGGAATTTCAATAAAGTAAGAGGTCCGTTTAAGATCCATCATCCGGCCGAATAAGGCCAAGGCTTTCCAAATCAAACATTTTAAACTTTTTTTTCTAGATCAGATCGGATTGAATTTCGTGATTTGAATTTTTTGAACATTTCTAAATATAAACGACAACAATACATGAAGAGGTCCAAATAGTAATCTCTTGACTTAATTACTCTAAATATAAACGACAACAATACATGAAGAGGTGCAAATAGTAATCTCTTGACTTAATTAAAAATCCTTCGGAACTTGTACCTGTCAAAAATTGACAAGGTTTTGGTACTCTTGCAGATTCTTTTAATGTGTATTGTTTACAAAAGTTAATATGCAAGATTTACCGGCTAACACGTTTTCCGGTTGCTGCGCTCATTACACTATTTTCGTGTGATTTCTACAGTATAATGGTGTAAAAATTACACTATTTTCATATTTAACTCCAACCCACATATACTAAACTTCACACCATTCTTGTACTATATATCTTACTTTATTACTCAAGTACAAAAGCAAAATACAAAAGTAACAAAGTTGATAGAATACAAATAGAATAAATTTGTTTTATGTAAGAAATACAAGGGTAATAGTGGAATAAACGAAAATATAAAAATTTGGTGTAATTTTTGGTGCAACACCAAAATGGTGCAAGATTTAGAGTTGGGTTGAAGATGAATTTTACACCAAAATGATATAAAAGTGCAAATATGAAGTTGGGTTGGAAATGGTGGTCTAAGACCATCTCCAACCCAACTTCATATTTGTACTTTTACACTATTTTAGTGTAAATTTTCACTCCAACCCAACTCTAAATCTTACACCATTTTGGTGTAACACTAAAGATTACATTAAATTTTTAGAATTTTTGTTTATTCCAACGTTACTCTTATACTCTTTCCATAAAATAAATTTATTCCATTTATATTCAATTAACTTTATCATTTTTGTATTTTAGTAATAAAATAATTAATATAATACAAAAATAATATAAAATTTAGTGTATGTAGGTTGGAGTTGAATATAAAAATAATGTAGCGTAAAAATCACATAATGCATTTAAGATGCCCTAAGGTACGGCTGAATTGAACTGGTGAAATTGGCCTAACGGCGCCTAGAATCTTATAGGTGCGAGGACAAGAAGATAGTAATAAAAACGCAGGGTGATGCAGACATATCAGTAAAAAATACAGGGTCAGATTCCACTAATCCCTCTTATTTCACTTCTGTACTTTTCACCTCCTGACATAGTTGTCCCTGAAATTTACTCAACTAAACTCTTATTTTTCCAAATAACGAATCGCTAATAAGCAGATGTTTCAAAAAAATTTAATCATATCAAAATTTGTCTTTATAGATTACGAAGTAAACCCAGACAAATTAAACAGTGTAATGAAAAACATTCTGATGTAAAAAATCAAATGAAACAAAGAAAAAGAGGTCTACGCGTCTCGCTACTCCTCCGTCTCAATAGGTTCTAATGTTCTATACGTCTACTATTTACAAGCATTTCGAGACTTGCATTTCGAGATTTATATAAAGTGCAGTTTCATAATTTTTTTAATTTTTTTTATGAATAAAAGTTTAATATAACTTTTGTAATTTTTTTTTTTAAAATTATGAAATTATACTTTAGAGTAGTCTTAAAAAACGTGCCAAAAAGTAATGTAGAGAATTAAACAGGAGTATCCAGAGTTAATGTTTTCATGTTTTTCAACGCTCATGTCAGACGGTTGTGTTGGAGTTTCTGATAAATAAGGACCCCACCAATACCAATATGATATGGCGATGTCAGTTGTAGTAGTAATAGAAAGAGTGCGAATAGGGATTAGCTGTCTCTCGCAGTGTACGATATTGCGTGCGCGTATACGTCGGACAATATAAATAAAGTATAAAGTTATTGTGTCCAAGTGCATGCTTGGTCCGTGTGGGTGCCGCGTTTAACACCTTAATTTCTCCTACTCGACGTTAATTTAATTTAGGGGTGGTTATATGAGAGCCACGGTTTTAATGCATCCATTGTCATTTTTACTTGCTGTTATCCGGTGACCGAATTGAAATTTTCAGCCAACAATTATACGCGACTGAGAATGAGGTTGGGTCTTAGTTCACTCACGGGTGCCATATAAATCTTATTTACCCCACTGTATGAGGGATTTTTGATTTATATTTTAAGGGTACGGAGAAAAAAGTCGGATTCGCGAATATTTATAATGAAAAGTGAAAAAAATAAATTTTAATCTTGATCTTTAAGATAGTAAAAGTTTCAGAACAGTATGCTAAATAAGGCTTATAGGACACCCGGTATTAAGTAACAAAATCTTGTTTACACAGTGTGGTATTTAGCTAGCTTCTTATTTCGGAATATTGTTGGGGTGCCCTGATTTTGGATGAACCTTTCACAAAATCAATTTTGAGTATAACATATACTCCCTCTGTCCCATCAGATTCTTTACGTTGGGAACCGTGCATTCGACACGCATTTTAAGGCTCTAAGAAAATATAGTTTCATAATTTATTTTTAAAATTTTCTTTTTCTGAATAAAAGTTAAACTATTATATTTTTATACAGCAAAAAAAAAATGCCAAAAAAATGTATAAAACTATACTTTTTATAAGCCTTAAAATGCGTGCCAAGCACTCCCTCCCCCAGCGTAAAGAACCTTCTGGGACGGAGGGAGTACCATTAAACAAAATTTGGGCCCTTCATTATTAAGGTCATAGTAGCAAGACTTGTTTGCTTGTAGTCAGGAGTGTTTTGCCATTCAATTTCGATAAATTTATTTCAGCGAAATAAATTTAGCGAAATTAAGTAATGTGTGTGTGTTTTTTTGGTCTATATCTTACTATTTGTTTACGAATAACTAGTGTTTGAAATGATATTATCAGAATTAGGAGTATAGATGATATCCAAACTGATTTATGTTAAATTAGATGTTATGGCATACTCTCTAGACACATAAATGGAACATTTGCTCACCGTTCATGACTACTCCGTTGATATAAGGAAGACGAAAGCTTAGTGTTGATGCTTGAATTTTCGCAAAAAACATATGCAGGATATGTGTTAGTGCTCTATGATTCGAAAGGTTAAAATTTAGCTCCCTTGTTCGTTAAATGTGTTGTTCGAAATTTTGGGCCTTAAAAGGTTTCTAGGTGGTTGAAAAATTAGAAATTCGAAGATATAATTAATTTAAAGAGGATTCGTAATTTTTTGCTGGAAGTAAACAATAGCAAAATAAAGTTAGCTAGGCATATAGAACTAATGTCATTTTGCAGACGATTTTAAAAACCCTGTTTTTTCTCTCCATCCCTATGTGAGAGTGTTTTTTCTCTCCATCCCTATGTGAGAGTTCTGAGTTTTCTCTTCTTATTCTTATTTCTTTCTTAGAGATTCAAATCCGTAAGAGTTTGTTTTTCTTTCTTTTCCAATGGCGCGATATCATGATCTAGACGTCAAAATGGCTAATCTTGATATTGAAGAAGAGGAGAATGAAAGCTTTGTGTTTGATGAATGTGTGGAGGAAACGACAAACAGGTTTGAGTTATGCCTGGTGGGACGATTTCTCACGGAGAAGACGATCAATTCAAGGGCAATGAAAACAAAAATGGCGGATGTCTGGAAGCCTGCAATGGGGATTAGCATCAAAGAGTTGGAGCATGGGATTTATCTTTTCCATTTTTTTTCATAAGGAGGATATGCAATGGGTCATAAAAGGAGGTCATTGGATGTTTGATAATGTTATGATGGCTATGGAACCAGTTGCTGCAAATGAAGATCCAGTTCGAGTTCCATTATGGTATGTTAACATTTGGATATAATTACATGATTTACCAATGGGTTTTATGACAGAGGCTGTAGGTAAACAACTGGGAAACTTCTTTGGAGAGTTCTTGGAATATGACGTTAAGAATAATACCTCAATTTGGCGTGAATGTATGAGGGTGAGGATCAGGCTGGATGTCAGGAAACCACTCAAGAGAAAGAAGAAGATTGTAAAGAAGGATGGCACAGAGTTTACAGTGTCATGTAAATATGAAAGGTTGGGAGAGTTTTGTTTTTTGTGTGGTATGGTATCTCATACAGAACGTTTCTGCAGACGATTCATTGATAGGAGGGGGACTGAGGGAGAGAAGGAATGAGGGCTGTGGTTGAAGGCGCCACCACGGAAGGCGGCAAACCAAAGTCAAAGCCGGTGGCTTAGGGACGAGGGTGATGCCACGTGGGAAGCTAAGATTGGTGGTGAAAACAATTACCATAATTTTTGGGGGGATAATCATTCGAATGAAGGAAGGCAGATAATCATGGAGAGTGATTCTAGGAGGGTTGTTAATGCAGAATCGCGTGCTGGTAATTCGGAGAAGAAATTAGCGGGATTCAAAATAAATTCAAACTTGTTGTATGGGATAAATGAGGAAGAGAATATTGGGCTGAAATTCAATGAACGTAAAAGATTTCGAGAGGATCCATCTGCTATAGGCCTAAGTGATATTATCATAAGTCCATCTTTTATTGGACCCCATCTAAATGAACACATCTCAGAGGTTGGTATTTCTACAGGTGATTTGCCAGCTTCTTCTACTTCTGGTTCGGCTGAGCTTGCATTGCAGGCCAGCCGGTTCCAATGAGTCTTTTAAGCTGGAACTGCCGTGGCCTTGGCAACCACCAGGCAGTTCGAGTCTTAGGTGAGATGTTAAGAACTCACAGGCCTGATTTATTGTTTTTATCTGAAACTCTTTCTGTTAGTAATAAAATCGAAGAACTCTCTTCGAAGTTTGGCTTTCCTAATTATTTCTCAGTTGATAAGCAAGGCAGAGCAGGGGGTCTTGCTATTTTGTGGAAGAATAACATGATCTGTAACGTTACTGATTCGTCTTAAAATCACATAGACCTGATTGTCAAAGAAAATAATGTGATCTCATGGAGGCTTACTTGTTATTATGGCTTTCCAGAGCGAGAGAGACGCAGCCAAGCCTGGGATTTTCTTCACCTTTTATCTTCCAAATCACAACTCCCCTTGGTGCATTATAGGAGATTTTAATGACCTCCTGTATAGTCATGATAAAAAAGGAAGACATCCGCATCCGCCAAGGCTCCTTGAGGGATTTAAAAAGGCTGTAGAAGATTGTGGTCTGAATGAGATTGAGCTGCTAGGAGGTAAATATACTTGGGAGAAAGGAAAAGGTACGGAGAATTGGGTTAAGGAAATACTTGATAGGACCTTTGCCACAGATTCTTGGTGGAGCATTTTTCCTCTATGCACCCTTTCGGTTTTTCATGCAGTAATTTTTTATCACGAGCCCATTAAACTGAATTTATTCAACACCTCGATCACAAGGAAACAGTTTAGGTTTATGTTTGAAAACACTTGGTTGAAAGAAGTAGATTTTGTCTCTGATGTGTCGAAATCCTGGCAGGACTTGCCTCCAATTCATCTCCTTCCAAAGCTCATCTTGGTGTCTTCATATATGGCTAAGTGGGGGGAGAGTTTTTTTTTCATAAATTCAGAGAGAAGGTGGTTAAACAGAAGGAAGCTTTGGACAATTTAAAGGAAAGGGAGGACAATGATGGGATCCAGGCCTACTTTAGTGAGAAGACTAAGTTGGAAGAGCTGTTATTACAGGGGGAGACGTACTGGAAACAACGCGCTAAGGCATTTTGGTTGGAGGAGGGAGATACCAATTCAAAGTTCTTTCATGCTACAGCGTCCTCTAGGAAGAAAATAAATCATATAGCCTCTCTGCGAACTGATGATGGACGAGTCCTATCCAACCACAATGATCTGTGCTCTTTGCTTAAGAGTTATTATGTGGATATTTTTGCAGAGACCAATACGGAAACTGAGTTCCCTGAATATGAGAATCAAATTCGAGTGACTGCAGAACAAAACAATCGGCTTACTGAGGATCTCTCTTTTGAAGAATTCACAGAGGCAATTAAAAGTATGCATCCCAACAAGGCTAGTGGTCCGGATGGTTTAAATCCCGCCTTTTTTCAACATTTCTGGAAGCTTATTGGCAAGGAGGTGTTCCAATGTTGTCGTGCCTGGCTGACAGAGGCAAAATTTTCGGCTACTGTAAATGACACAACTTTACTTTTAATCCCAAAAAAGGAAAAGGTGAAGGAGGTTAAAGATTTAAGGCCTATAGCTTTGTGCAATGTTCTGTATAAAATTGTTGCTAAAGCTCTTGCTAACATGCTTCAAAGAGTTCTTCCAGGTCTGATATCAGAAGAACAAAGTGCCTTCGTCCCAGGATGAAGCATTACGGACAATGTCCTAGTGGCGTTTGAATTGATCCATTACATGCAAAGGAAAAGCAGTGGAGATGTAGGTGAAGTGGATCTTAAGCTTGACATTAGCAAAGCCTGCGATCGAGTTAGATGGGGGTATTTGAAAAAACGGATGCTATCTATGGGCTTCTCAGACAAATGGGTAAACTGGATGATGATGTGTGTCACTTCTGTGTCCTATTCAATCTCTTTTCAAGGCTCTAACATTGGTCCAATTATCCCCAGTCGCGGTCTCAGGCAAGGTGACCCATTGTCACCATATTTATTCCTTCTTTGTGTTGAGGGCTTGTCTCTCTCGCTTAAATCTGCAGGGTCCAATGCTTCTATTACAGGGTGTCGAATTTGTACGCAGGCTCCGGCTGTAACTCATTTACTTTTTGCAGATGACAGCTTTTTATTTTTCAAGGCAAAAGAAGAAGAAACAACAGCGATTAAATGCCTCTTTAATGGTTATGAGCTCTTTTCTGGTCAAGTAGTGAATTTCCAGAAATCTGCTATCTTTTTCGGCAGCAACGTTCGCAGAGACAAGCAAGCAGAAATAAAGGCCATCCTTCAGGTGCACAGTGATCTTGGGAATAGCAAGTATCTTGGACTGCCTTCTCTTGTTGGCAGATCGAAGAAGGTAGTTTTTAATTATATGAAGGATAAAATTTGGTCGAAAATAAAGTGCTAGAATACAAAGCTGTTTTACTGCGCAATGTAGCTCAATGCATTCCTGCGTATACCATGTCCTGTTTCTTAATCCCGAAAACTCTTTATCAAGAATTAGAGCGAATGATGAATGCTTTCTGGTGGAGTTCTAACTCATCAAACAATAAAGGAATCAAGTGGCTCTCTTGGTCACGAATGAGCATGTCGAAAAAGCAAGGGGGGCTAGGATTTCGTGACCAGCATGGATTTAACCTGGCTCTCTTGGGTAAGCAGTGCTGGAATCTTCTAAAGAACCCCAATGCTTTGGTGTCCAGAATTCTAAAGGCTCGATATTTTCCTGAATGCAGCTTGCTCCAAGCTAACAGAACTGGGGGGTCGAGTTTTACCTGGTCAGGTATATGGGAAGCAAAGGAATTCGTGAAGGATGGTTTACGATGGGTCATGGGAGATGGTTGCTCAATAGATATATATCAGGACAGATGGTTACGAGAGAATCAGAAGGCCTGGGATGAAAGGAAAATCAGAAGCACTTTTAACACGACTGATGCTGAAGCCATTTTAGCAGTTCGAGTCTCACAAAATAGTACAAGGGACAGGATAGCCTGGCTCCATTCGATTAATGGACAGTACTCTGTGAAATCGGGCTACCATCTTTGGCAAACAGCTAACAGTAGGGTGACGGATGTGCAGCAATCTGATGGATGTGGGAAGCTATGGAGGCTCTGTATTCCTCATAAGATCCGTGTTTTTCTCTGGAGATTGTGCCGTAACAATGTCCCAGTTCGTATTGTTTTGAGAGGAAAGGGAGTTTTGGTTCCCATTAGTTGCTCTATGTGTACTGGTGATATCGAGCACCTGATTCACTTGTTCTTTGAGTGTAACTTTGCAAAGGCCTGTTTGCGCTCTATGGGCGTGCAATATGATATGTCAGCAGTAGACAATGCTCCTTAGTGGCTTTTAAATCAGCTGCATACTGAGATCAGTGTGAATCTTATCAGGATAACAACGGTAGTGTGGGGAGTATGGTGGGCAAGGAACCAGCGACTTTGGGAGAAGAAGACAGTGACTCCAGCAGTTGCTATGCAATGGAGTGCTAGACAGGTGTCTGATTGGAGGGCAGCACACATCAAAGACAAACAAAGTCGAAACCACCACCTGCAGAAGGAAAGACCTCAGTATAATACAAGATGGGAAGCTCCAGCGGTTGGCTCTTTGAAGATGAATGTTGATGCCTCAGTCTTTGACAACTCTGAAGCGTTCTCTGTTGGAATGGTTGTGCGAAACCATCAGGGGACTTTCATTCGAGGCAAAACGATGAGGTTTACTGGTAGAGTTCAAGCTATCTGGAAGCTGAGTTAGTAGGTATATTGGAGGCTATCAAGTGGTCTGCTGAGTTCCAGGGAAATACAATTTGTATCGAAAGTGATTCATTGTGCAGCGTACAAGCAATCAAAGGTCAAGACCAAAACCAGTTGGAAGCAGGGCTGTTAATTGAACAATGTCGTGAATTGCTCAAAAATAGAAAGTGGGGTTCGTTGAGTTTTGTTAAGAAGCATGCAAACAGGGTAGCTCATTTATTAGCTAGACTACCCTGTACGCTTAATGGCTTCATTGTTTTAGCGTCTCCTCCATCTCCTGTGTTAGGGACACTCATGTCGGACATTTGATTTTGAATGGAATTTCCTTTATTCAAAAAAAAAAAAGTTAGCTAGGCATATGTTGGGTTTAATTATGTGTGTAAGTTTCTTTTAATGAAATTAACTAGTTAGTTGTCAAGTACGTTAACAAATCCATGAATCATATATCTCATAGCTATGATAAATTTACAAAATTGCATACAAAATTTTGCACAAAATAATATGTGATAGGTTTTGATTAGAATGAGTACCTATATTCACATAAACAATATAAATTATATTTCACATCACTTTTAACATTATTTTATATTTTTTATTTGATTAATTTTGTACATGTAGCAATGCTCTGTAATTAAAGTATTTTTTTTTATGGTTGAATGGTTAGTAGTTTGAGTGGATTTTTTGATAAATAAAATTAGTAAAATTTTAGATATAGCAAAAAAAAATTCAAAATTTTTACCAAAATACTGGTATTTGTCTGTGTGTTATATCACATCAATAAAAGTTTTGGAATTTTTTAAAAAATGTATAACACTACTTATAAAACTAAAAGTAAAAAGAATCTGATTAAAATTTCAACGATATTACTCAAGATTTGAAAGTTCTCAAACTTAAAGTTTTCGCACATATTGTCGCATCTTTGATGCTAATCGAGATTAGGCAACATGTTTGCCAATTGCGAGTTTGCGACAGCAAATGACCCTGTACTTGGGTAGAAGAATATGATCAATTGATACCATTTGCATGGTCCCGATTTTATAAATTTAATACTTAGAAATGTAATATCCGGAGTTAACTATGAATGACTACAGTACTTAGTCACTACTAACTTGGAATCATTACACAAAGTTCATTGATGATTAAAGAACGATTACACATAAATCAACATCTAAGTTATGGCCGATACTGGTTCTGTTATGGTTAATTTCTTCATCTCTTCTTTATAGACAACACTTCTACTTATATGCATTACAAAGAAAAGACCATATGCTATTTAAAAATTATTATTATTATTATTATTTTATAAATGTTATACATGAGTAGATAAGGTTGAGGATAACAGTAAACTCGTGTATTCATTCCGAGTATTAGCACACCATACAAATTTCATACACATAGGCATAGCCCTTCACTTAAAAATAAAATTATTAAGACGACTAGAATAAATAATAGTGTAGCCTAGCATTTGAATGACAAGCATAGTATAAATGTAAGCTATAGTAGTGTAGAAGTAATTATTATCCATTTGAGTAAATTAAGGCAAAAAGAGAGTCAACAACACAAATATGGAGTTTGAAGAACAACACCAACAAGAAGCCGACCAAACAACTCTTGATGAGTTACCACATTCCCATCCTCCTCCGAGTTACGACTCAGTAACCCTTAATAGCAACAACAACGGCAACAGCTCGGCTTTCCAAGCCAGGATGACTCCTTTAATGCAACTCGACTCACCGGCTCCCGGCAGAAAGCCTTGCAGGTACAGAGAGTGCCTTAAAAACCATGCTGTCGGCCTCGGTGGACACGCTCTGGACGGCTGCTGTGAGTTCATGCCAGCTGGAGATGAGGGAACCCTAGATGCCCTTAAATGCGCTGCTTGTAATTGTCACCGCAATTTTCACCGCAAGGAAATTAACCCTAATTTTCCTTTGTCTCCTCATCTTCAGCAACACCCTCCCCAGCATTTTGTGCCCTACTATAGGAGTCCTTCGGGGTACCTCCACGTGGCGACCCCAACGTCGCAGCGCCCGTTGGCGTTGCCATCCAGCTCAGGAGGAGGAATGTCGTCGCAGGAGCAGGAGGAGAATATGACTAGCAGTGGGGGATTGTTGAGAAAGAGGCATAGGACTAAGTTTACCGCGGAGCAGAAGGAGAAGATGGTGAGTTTAGCCGAGAGGCTAGGGTGGCGGATTCAGAAGGAAGATGATGAGGCCGTGAGGTGTTTCTGTGAGGAGACTGGTGTTAGTAGGCATGTGCTTAAGGTTTGGATGCATAATAACAAGCACACTATTGGTAAGAAACCCTAGCTACCTACTTTGATTCTAATCAATTGTGATCTATAAGGACATTAATTTGCAGGAACGTCTCTATTAATTTTAATCCATTCTTAACGGTGGAGGTAAGGTCTGCGTATATCTTAAGCTCTACCCGTAAGATATACCGAGTAGTATGAAGTATGTAGGCCTATGAAGATAATGTAATTTGTTTGTTGTACCTAGTTGTAAGGATTCTGCTCAACAAACTATTAGTGCTAGTGCAAATGTTTTAGAGCTGTGTTTCTGTTACAATGTACCTTTCCTTTTAATGTGAAACTTCAGGTATATGTACTTTCCGATGCTTAATTAACTGTGTTTCGTTCTAAAAGTTCTGTAGCGGATGGTATATGATACAGTGTTTGTTCACTCTGTAATGCTGATTTGTTAATTTGTCCATAGCTGCAATTATGAATATGAAGAACTAGATATAAGGCTTTGTTTTCAATGATGAAGAGTAAATGGTGTGAGGTGTGAACTGTGATGAGTAAAAGGCAGGGCTCCTAAGATGGTTTTTCTATTCTTATTTTTTCTAAATAATCAATTAATTACAATCTGGAATATCACATATGTTTTTATTAGAAATTTGTAGTTCATAGTTCCATCTTGCTATGATTTTTCGATTTTTATAAGGCAAACACTAAATACTAAATTTTATAAATTTAGCTTATTTTGATTGGTTTTCATATTCTAAAAGTGATAGACCCTCTGCATACTAATAAAAATGAGTTAAATTTATAAAATTTACGATTCTTTCAAAATTTCAAATTCACATGAACACATTTCACGGCTGGAACCTTGGACTTATTGTTATCGAAAAGATCAACAAACTGTTAACACCCATACTAGAGAATTTTCTTGAAGAGCTAAAGATAAATGTGATTATGTTTTGTCGTGTGTATTGAAATTGAGGAGGGGTGGGTACGTCAGCAGTATTAATTATTTAGAAGGAGAGAGAAAACTAAAGGATGGAACTTACTCAATTAATCAACCTGCAAATTTCTGTTGTATTTTGTTTATCATCACCTTCACCTCTCTGTGTTATGTCGTCGTCATCTGGCATGTGAACCTCTGCCGTTACGCTCTTGTTTCATCTCCCTTCATAAACGTACGTACAGTCCACTCCACACAATAACACGGTCTTGTATTTCATCATTAATTTTTTATTAGCATCCAAAGTTCATACTATTGCTGGTATCCACATGTTTATATTTATTTTTTAATTTTATTTCTTCACAGCCCCAATGTTATACTTTCTCCATTTCAAATTATTCAAACAATGATATGGGGTTTGGTTTGGTATATTTTATAAGCAACTTATAAGTCGAAAAATTTATTCTATTTTCAGCTAATAAAAAATTTATAAGAGCTTCTAAATAGGACACATATAATTGATGACGAAATTTATTCTTATATTCCCTATGGCTTTCGTTCTCCTACGTCCCCTACGGCCTCCGCTCTCTACAGTTCTATGGCCACGTTCCTAGCAAACGGATCATGCTACAGGTCACTTTCCCTTCGGCATGCGAAAATCACGTCCCCTTCTTGTCACCTGCCTTCCCTTAGTCATTCCGAATTTCCTTGAATGCGGTCCACTTGTCGCCCTAGCTCGTCCTCGTCACCTGTCCTAGACCTAGACAAGACACCTGGCTTCCTTCCCGGACGTGACTCATCCCTTGAGAAATATAAAGGACTAAAAATTAGGAAAGAGAAGGGAAAAAGAAGAAAAACACATGCATACTTATCTTCTGATAATGGTTATAATTGCTACGAAAATTTGAAATTCTCACGGCCATCAATCACATATATCACTAGTCCAGGAGATTTTGTAATATAAAATTTTGATATTTATATATTACTTCATTTGGGAAAATATTTTTGTGTTTGCTCTGCTTCCGGATTTAGATATTGTAATGGGAACACTACAAGAAAAACGACCATTTCCTACCAGCCGTTTGGTAGGAAATGGCCCGTATTTGGTAGGAAAAGGCATCAATTCCTACCAACAGGCTTGGTGGGAAATGCTCAGGTCGGAAATACTCTTGGTAGGAATTGGTG
>PHNY01083867.1:5155-18609 GCA_003724115.2 Anethum foeniculum
TTGTAGAAATGTGGATCTGTTATTGTTAATAATTTTATTCATCACTTTATTATTTGAATTTTGATTATGCTAAAAAAATATGTCAACTGAAAGCGGAGGTGCTCCTTATTTACGACTTTACGAGTGTAGGATTACTAGCATTGTTATGTTTTATACTGATTGACTGTGCTCTGTTGGAATTTAGTATGTAGTAGAATGTCGAATGTGTAGGCCTCTTGTTTGTTTGCGGAATGTTAGTTGACGTGCGAATGTAGTTGGTGTTTGATTTTTTTATGTGACTTTAGGGTGTTGAGGTGTTACTTTGATAAATTCTCGGATTTTTGTTTGTATTCGGCGTGGACTAGGATTCTACATTCTTTTTCAGTTGCCTTGTTTTTGCGTTCGGTTGTGGTTCTTATATTTTTAGAACTAGTTGTATGAGCTGATACAAGTATGATTGTTCACAGAAAAGGGCCAAAGGGGACATAATTAAACAATAATGTCCAAAACAGCACAAAATAAAACGTTGGCCCCTCAATGATACAAACATAAGTCATAACTCAGAGAGTATAGTCGACTACCCGTTATGGTTTCAACCGTTTGCTGGCTACAGATGAACTACATACATTCACATAATTTGAGGTTGAATGAAGTGGGGATCACGCACATGCTTAGTATTAAAATAATTGATAGTATTGAGTAAAAGGAAAAAGGTTCTGAAACCATGTGAATTTCATGAAAATCAAATATATTTTAAACATAATATGTGTTTGTTCACCTATGACCTAACGCCATTAATAAATGCGTTTATGATGTTAATGCTACTACTGGTTAGGTCCGTTGAACTGATTTCCCGTTATCATTAGTATTAAATGTGTGATAACGTCAGTGATAAATGCGTTACACTATAACACAAGCTATATATCTGTTAACGAAGTGCTATGCAAGGGCCAATTTTTCAACATTGCTACTTTGATCATATTAAAATTGTGATAAAATGGATTGACATCCAATTGTGCAAGTTTATGCCGGAGGGGGGGGGGGTGCTTGTCGAATTAGGGTGTTGAGTGGATTGTTTTCCACGAACTGTTACTTTTTCGATTTGTATATAGCAAGTATATTCACCTGGGTGATTAAGTACAGAGCACTGACTAACTGTAAGTCAACTCAAATTAACGGAAGGAGTTCGGTTAGGATGAGAGGCAATGTAATGCACCAAAAAAGCAAAACCTAAAGCTGAGTTCCGTACCCTGTCCAGTTTTTGGATATAAAAAGAAAATACAACCATCTTGAAATGGATACCTTTTATATTAATTAAGGCATCCCATTCTTGCTGTCAATATGAGTGATATTCTATGTTAAGTGATAGTATATTCTCGTTCTTCTTTAGGCTTTGCTGAACAATTTTATATCAATTTAATAACAATTATGTGGTGGATCTTGTTGCTTATGAATATTGACTTCTGCCATTTTGTCAATATTGCTGATGAAGAAATGGCTTCCAGAAGTTGGATAAGATTAAAGACTCCAGTAGGCAAAGCAAGCAGCTGGAGGAACTTACAGGAAAGATGAGAGAATGTAAAAGGTCTGCTCTGTGTTTTCTCTTAACAATTATAATAAGCCTCTATGAATTAATAACTCGGGATCAGTATATTTTGCATGTGACTACATGTCATGTGTGCATGTGGGGTCCACGGATGGCTGTCTGAGACCTTTGCTTCTACTGCGTCTGATGGATTATTAATATCTCACAACTGTACCTTGCGTGCAGGTTAATTAAAGAGTTTGATCGTGAAATAAAAGATGAGGAGGGCCGAAATCCTCCTGAGGTCAACAAACAACTCAACGATGAGAAGCAGTCAATGGTAAGATCCTTTGAACTCATTCAATATGCAAGTTTTTAAATAGATTGTTGGATTTCGGGTTTTTAATTTTTCTTCTTAATTGTTATTGATCATAGCTAGGCTATGTTTATTTTGAGGATCAAGTTTGGCATTTGACTACAATCCTTTAAAAATTTTGATCCTCGATATGTTTTGTAAAAAGTTACTTGGGATTATAGTCTGGGACTCCAGGGATTAGTGGGGATTATGTAAACTGTATATAATAGTGTTTACGGTTGCTAATTGTGATTTTGTGAACGAAGTTTAAGGCCTTTGGCATACATAAAATTCACCAATAACTTTTTCCTGACGAGGTGAAGGATCGCTATTGTTGAGCAAGCAACAAGTAGCATATGTCTATTGTTATTTATCATCATGTATGTAATGCAATTGTACTAGGACCAGATCTGATTCGTGTATAGGGAAATTCATACTGTGGTCGATGTAACTGCATCCAATGACGTTGCTCTGCGTGTGCTCGATGTCGTGTTTTTAAAAGCTGAAAAAGTGTTTATGCATATGTTTTTGTTATCCCAGCTACTGCTGAAAAATAATTAACTTGAAGGATATAGACAGTACATATTATGATTTATGGTTATATGAATATATTGCCGTGGCAATTTGAAATCTGTGCAAATATACTTAAAAGCATAAGATAGCTATAAGATTTCCAGCAATTCAAGCTTCTGTCCTAACCTTTTTTCCTTTTTGGATTCATGTACTGCTGTAGATCAAGGAGCTGAATTCGTATGTTTCCTTAAGAAAAACGTAAGTTTATCTACTGATTCTGCTGTTTATTTAAACAAGTTCATTATTACTATATCCATGGAATCAAGTAATATCTGAACCAATGTGGTTCTAATATGTACTTCTTTCTGTCATTATTGGGAAGTTGAGAAAGTCATGAGGTTATAGCACGTAAGGCAGAACCTCTGGACCCTTAAGATGGATTGCATTATTTTAGGCATCTGCTCTACTCATGGGCATGTCATTTATGCATAATCCCAGTAGTCTAGTACTGTGACAAATTTTCTTTCCAGTCACAGCAAGTTATTGAGCATTAGTCAGTCATTGGTCGCAGTCTCATTTCATACTAGTCATGTTCACTTCATCATGTAAGTAGACTTGCATCTAGATAAATATTTCACTCATTTTGTTTATAAGACAGGTACATGAGCAGCCTTGGCAATAAGAAAGTTGAACTTTATGATACCGGAGGTGATGGCGAACCTACTCCTGAAAACAATGTTCAAATGGCTTCAAGTAATTGCTTTCTGAAGCTACCTAATTCATGTCTCCTTTATGTACGGAAAGATAAAATCAAGATATTATAGTTTAAAACAATCATCAATATGGCAAAGTTTTAAGTTCTTAATCTAACTTCAATTATAGTCATTTTGGTTCCAGTTTTATTTTATTCAATTGTTTTCTGTGCCCTGTCTTGTTAGGGAAGAGTACAAAAGGCAAATTATTACAGAGCATATTTATTTTGATTCATATAACATAAAAATAAAACTTTTAATTGAAAGTCATGTCTGTTTATTCTATGTATGTTCTGGATATTCTGAAGCTTCTAGGTGAATATTTGCATATTCGTTTACAATAGCTAATATAAATGAGCTGTTCTACAGAGATGTCAAACCAGGAGCTTATTGATGCCGGAAATAAGACAATGGATGAGACAGATCGGGCAATAGAACGGTCGAAACAGGTATATTGTCAGTTTATGATATTTTGTATAGTTACCTTAATGCTTGGTGTTGCAGCTATGATCTAAACTAAGTCTTTGCAGGTTGTTCATCAAACAGTTGAAGTGGGAACACAGACTGCTGCTACCTTGAAAGGACAAGTGAGTGTGCATGAGTCATAACTAGGCATCTCCAAAGCTATGTCTGTTCCCTATTCTATTATGGATCAGTCTTAATCCCTCTTTTGTTTTTTCTTTTTGCAGACCGACCAAATGGGACGTATTGTTAATGAATTGGATACAATCCAGTTTTCTATTAAGAAGGCCTCACAACTTGTAAAGGAGATTGGTAGGCAGGTAGCTATCTGTTTTCCCATAGTAGATCATATCCTCCTGATGTTTTTGTTTATCGCAACAAGCTAACCTACATATGTTTTCAGGTGGCCACCGACAAATGCATTATGCTTTTTTTGTTTTTACTTGTATGTGGTGTAATCGCTGTAATTGTTGTGAAGGTAATTTTATGAATTTTCCATCTACTTATAAAATCTGTTGGCCTTACAAATATGCTATCTTGTTATGTTAAGCACTGTATTTCTAAGGGCCTCAAGTGTTCTTAGGCTTGGTTGCATCTTGCTACTTGTTTTTTATATATTACAAATTGTTCAAAAGTGCCAAAATCAGCCTTCTTGACAAACTTTAATATTCAACATAGATTGTGAATCCCAACAACAAAGACATCAGGGACATTCCAGGATTGGCTCCTCCTGCTCCAACCGCAAGGAGACTATTGTATTTGAAGAGTGGGAAATATCTAGTATAAATTATTTTCTTCAGAGAGGATGTTCTTTTTTCCGGCCTATTGGTGATTTCATTGTGAGAGATCGTAGGGACCGGATCAACTGATGCTTATGCACCTGTCTGGATTTTTTGATGTTACCCGAGATGAGATGTGAATATCCTGATTGAATTTTTTATGTAAATCATTGTGAGGTTTGTTTGTGTACTTATTTTTGCATTGATCTGAAAGCCATGGTTCTCTTTGTAAACTATCTCAAAGATGTTGTAATGCTAGAAAACTACACTTGCAAAATTCATGAATATATTCCCAGCAAAATGTTCTTAGAAATGAATTGCGGTCTCTATTTGTTATATGTAGTTCGTGTTTGTTTATTCTCCATATAAGTGGCCTATCCATCTCATTGGACTTCATAAAACGTATATTTGCCTCGGATTCTCAAATTGCTTGGATCAACTAATTTGAACACGGGGTTATATTCTAGTCTGTTGGTATTTATATCTTGTAATACATGTTAGGTGCATAGATAAAATGGGAAATAGTGCAATACAGTGTGAGGTGAAGCAGAAGTGATGTATATTTGTTGTGAGAGCGAGGAAATGGCTGAGATTACGATAGCCTGATGCAAGACAGGTTACGAAGTAGATGAAGCTGCAGCTTTTTAAATAAGCTTACGAACATATATTTATTTATTCAATCACAAGCTAGGAAAGTAAAATTTTTATATATTGCCTATAAAGGAAGAAGATGCTCTAGCATCCATAATCCTGTAGTTAATTACACTACACTCCACATATAATTTGATGTTCTCGTGTCACAAGGGTGTAGAGTAGTGTATAGCCATCCAGTGCTACAATTATCTCTGATGTTAGTCAATTTTATGTGCCATCATAACGATGCATCTCTGCTGCTTATCTGTGTGCGTCCAAGATGAGACATTCTTAATGAAGAAATTAGAGGTGCTTCTTCATCTACATTCAGATCAGAGACAGAGTTGATTCCTCTGCCAGTTCTTCCGTTATCACCATTGCTGATATCCGGTGTATAGATATCATACAACTTTTTCTCCAACTTCCATTCCTGGAGCAAAACCCAAACATATATAACAAGCCTTGATAATGAATAGCAGTTCTAAGGTACTGCCAATTATTAGTTATTACATCGACTGACCTTCGTATTTCTTTCCTGAATATCTTCAAGAGAAAGTTGAGATGACCGACCATCCTTAACTTTTATGTAGTTGTACATGACTACACCACATAATGCTGCAGAAAGTAAAATAAGTGGGAATTTAAGCTTATACCATCAAATTTTGTTACAATTTCAAATGTTAACCGTCATGCCTTCGCTAGGTCAGAAAGGTGATAATTATGGGCAGGCGTCCAAGCCTCCTTCATTTTAATAGGGCAGGGTCCTTCGCCTAGGTCAGAAAGGTGATATTAATGGGTAGACGTCCAAGCCGCCTTGATTTAATAGGGCAGGGCGTACCCTGTGGATATAAGTATAGGTAGACATCCAAGTAGCCTTGATTTTAATAGGGTGGGACACATTCTGTGGATTTTAGACATCTAATATTCGCCTAATCTATGTACAGGTGACGCTTAGGCATTTAGCTTGTTATGTTGTTTATTTTTCAATATACAGATTGACTTCAATTATTTTCGTTGGTGCATCTTTTAGCAGTGTCATATATAAACTTGAAAACCTAACAGTCCATAATTTTTTTCCTTTGCCTACTCGACGCCTAGTGTCTTGGCATTCCTTTAAACCTTGACAAGTATGGTTACAATAATAGATAATTTTGGGATCTTTGATGAATAAACAACATACCTATCGCATAGCCAGTGATGTTCAGACCACTAATTGTAGACTCTGGGAATATTATAGTTGAAAGGCCAATCAGTATCCAGTCTTTCAGAACACCAGCAACTCGAAAGGTCACTGCTCCAGTTCTACCAATCACAAGGAATATTGAAAAATTTAACGCTAAAGCACAAAATGCGTTGGAGAAAAAGATCCAGTAATTAAACTGAATCTGTGCAACTTCCATTCCAGGCTGCTCCAAGAAGTACCATGGTACAAACAAAAATGCAAAACTGCAAATGACAAAAACACACGTTGCATTACCTATCATGACAACAGAACTTACAGTGGCAGACTTCTCTATTGTGCCATTTGTAGTCCTTAAGGCTTATGAGCAACAGTGTTATAAGAACATAATATTATTAAAAATTAAGTTTGAACATGGGAATAGCTTTAAAGTATCAGGGTGTAGCATAACTTTACCATCTACTGTAAATGTAAATGGTTTAAAGTATTTTTTTTATGAAGCTTTTTCAAGAAAAATAGTAAAAGTTACCTGCATGGAGCTATGTAGTATAAACTGGTGATTGGATTTAGAGTCAACCCTTTCTTTTGTAGCAGGACTTGTGTTAGAACAAGCCTCAGGGCTTCTGCGAAGATGCCCGTAACCTGGTATGTCGTACCAATTACATTGAAATGGATTTCCCCGTACGAGGAGATGACGACTCCAGCACTGACCAGCATCATGTTCAAGAAAACGTCCCATCTTAGTTTATCAGTGCCGGCTAGAACAGCTACGGAAAGTGTTGCAACGGGCACTGTGACATTTAGGAGTTAAAATTAAGCAACTCTTTATGAAATATACTTGCTTAAGAAAAGTCCATGAAATTGTCAATGTCATACTCAAGGCTTTAAGCATCTGAATGAAGGCCACAGATATATGCAAAAAAGCAGTGTTACCAAACCTGTCCCAAGAAAAGAGTGCAAGTGGACGTTATTGTTTGTAATTCAGAAGTTGCATAGAGCTAGATAATAAAGTCTATTCACATATAATACAACTTCTAGAAATTGTCCTTCCCTTTTAGTAATTAAATGGATCAGAGACATGCTTAATAATGATAACATCTTGAAAGAACTTCTTGTCTTAGTTTACAATTTTCTCTTGATGGAATTTATAGTGCTTATATGTTATAATGGTTTGATCTAAACAACTGCACACTTGACTTACCAAAGACTTGATGCAAAGAAGGCACTTATAGGAACCACACATGTAGCGTATCTGTATCATTAATCAAAAGAGAAGATGAATAAATGTCTTATCTGCTAACTTTAAAGAGAGCTGAAGAAATATAACACTGCAAAATAGGCATTGTAAAAAAAAAAAAAAAAGAACCAGTACATTTCTTACATTTCAAATGTCATTTTTACTGGAGACACAACCTGAGAAAATATTAGAAATAAAGAAATTATAATAATGTAAAATTACGGATCACATGAACACAAAAAACACTATGCTGTACTCCATACATTTATAAGAGTTTTAAATATAGACATTTGCTGAACTAGAACTGCTGATATCAGGGGGAAAAAAACAGTACCTTAAAAACGCGAATGAGAAAGAAGGCAACTGCTCCAGAAAATCCCATATGAATCATAGTTAGTGTTATAGGAAATGGAAAATTGAAGTACTTTGGAGAG
The DNA here is from genome assembly GCA_003724115.2 of Anethum foeniculum. Classification (NCBI taxonomy): domain Eukaryota; kingdom Viridiplantae; phylum Streptophyta; class Magnoliopsida; order Apiales; family Apiaceae; genus Anethum; species Anethum foeniculum. Next base: position 13,005 of record PHNY01083867.1, read on the forward strand.
AGAACCCACTGCAATAAAAATTCACGAGGTAAGAAAATATTGGCTATCAATCTCCACGACAAGTGTACACACAAGCTTCAAGTCGTAGATAAGTTCTCATTCAGTGAAAGATATGAGGGAAAACTGTGCAAACGACTCACCAACTATATATCAATTAAATGGATCTAACAGGCCAGTGCAGATCATTTCAAATACACAGAAGGTAAATTATGATCCAGTTTCAGAGTCAATCGTGTGACCTTCTATATCAGATTTATCCAGGACAATCTGGCTTGTCAAAGAAAAGGTCACCAACCATACTGGAGCATAAGAGCCATACATATAATATCCGCTCAGTAAGACCAAGCATTAATAGTAAGACTATAAGAGCATTGGGTATACCAACAAACATGTTCACAATATAATACCAAAAAAAAAAAAAAAAGAGGCTTGTAGTTACTGTATATCCCTACAACTTAAGTTTGAAAAAGATACACTCAACAGTCGCCTTTGTGGTTCATTTACAGCAAATCGTGTATTCGTCCATTAACAGAGATCCAAATTCTTTATATACCTATTCCCGATATTGTCCACAACTACTACTAAGTAGACCTTTCGTGTTGGAAGCTTGTTCATTTAATTTTGGTCTTGAGCCCAATAATTCTATTGAAAAGTTTTAATTCAAGTCCAAACTATAAGTGATCAAACACTCAAATAAGACGAGCCAAAAAAAAAACAGTAAATTGAAGTGCATTACCTTGTTGTACAATATAACTCCAGAAGAGAGCAGAATGTAGATTAGCAGGTACAGGTAGGTGTAAAGAATCGACTTGTTGATCATTTATCCTGTTGGTTTCTTCAACAAGTGTGTATCATCAACAGTTCCGAAACAATGTTAGACCATCTAAACCAGCTTCTTCAGTTTTCACCAAAAACCAGATAGCATTGATCCCTGATATGGATAAACAAATATTAAACTAAAAAAGGGAAATTCATAACAAGAAGTTAGTATTAACAAGATTCATTTTCATAAAAGGGGGAAACACTTGCAACATCCAAAATGATAAAGCCTTACAGTCTACCACTATTAACAAGATTCATTTTCATAACAATGTAAAGAAGTTGCTGCATTAAATTTTAAAGTTCACATAAACATTCATTTCATTAACAAATCTTTTCACTGAAACTATACATTATTACAAATCATATGATCACATTCAAAGTAACATCTATGAAGAAGCAAAGTATCAATCTTGAAACTAAACTAATGTTATTACCATCTCTACTTAATCAACTGGATCTATCTAAAACTAAAACTCATGTCAAAGAAACTAATAATGGGTTTTCTTGATCTCAAAGCACATTGAATCTTGAATCCTAGTATCCTACAACTACAAAAAGTGCATTGTAAACATAACACATGATTAATATAAACTTAGCACTAATGAACTGTACTTAAAAAGCTTTACCTTGAGATTAATAATGGGTCAAACTCAGCTCAAATCTTGACTTAAAAGCACCACTTTAGAGAAAGAATAAAGGGTTAAAGGAGGGGTGTGCTTAGTTAGTTCACTGATATAGATACATCATACATTATACATGTTGTGTGTACTTAGGAGTATGTAACTTGTAGTTTAGACTTTAGACTAAGCCTTAGGCTAGGGAAAGAAATTCAGCAGAGCAATGTAATAAATGTTACTGTAGAAAATTTTAAAATAAGAGGAATAATTGTCTGCAGAGAAGTGTGAAATGTAAGAAGAAAAATCAAAGATAAAAAAGGTGAAATCATTTTCTATAAACCACTGGATACCACTGTGAGTAGTACAGTAGTTGTTATTATGGGGACTGGGGTATGTCAGTTTAGGTGGGAATATATTTTATTTTTTTATCTATTTATGCATATGGGGATTAATGTGTGATATAAATAGTCATATCTCATAAAATTGTTCTTTTTCTTAATTTGGGTTTTTATAATTTGTCTTTGTTCTTCATTTATATGTTTCTGCTTTTTCTTTCTTCTGTACTAGTTTTTTGTCCTTCTAAAGAAATGTTTCTCTAGCCAGTGTCTTTGGTTCTGTCACTCTTCTCTTTTGTTTTTGTTCGACGAGACGAATAAATCAATTTTTATGTACACTTGTGGAATGTTTTTTTTTTCTTTTTCTGTTTGTTTGATGGATTTGCAGGTTTGTTCTGTTTATTCTTTGGCCGGAGTTTTTCATGATTTGCTCAGTGATACAACGGTAATAATATTGTGTTTTATATGATTATAATTCTATTCACGATGCGAAGCAAAGGTATATTGATTAGCTGTTATTTTATCAGATTATATAGTGTTATTTTTCTTAATCCGGAATTCGTCCATAACCATCTATAAATCTTTTACAACCCTCTTTGTTTTCAGCATCAATACTCGTAATTTTTTCCCCGACAGAAATTCTTCTTTCATTTATATATTACTTTTCTAAAATTAAATTGACGAGAAAAAGTTTTGGATTTTTTAATTGAACAAATTTTTAAATTTAGGAAAATATATTTATAAAATGTATAGATCAAAAATTAAGTTTTATTTTCAAATGAAATAAGGCTGTATAACTTATAAATGGAAGGAGGAATCACAACTCATTCATAACTCGGTAAAAGTAAATCTCAATTCGGTTCGACTTTTAAATAAAGTCGAAACCAGTAGTGTTTGGTTTTAAAATTTTCCATAAAAGTTTTTAAAAATCCCGGTTTGATTTGTGTCCGTTCAGTTTTGATTACAAAACTGACCAAAATGAAAATAAAAAATGTCATAAAATAAATAAACAAAATTAAATTTAAAAAGAAAAAAGAAAATGTAATAGTATCTGTTTAGAGCATCTTCAATGACTTCTTAACTTGACTTTTAACTTTAAATTTGAGAAAGGAGATGAACTTTTTTTTGTTCTAATAGACTTTTAGTGGCTCTTAAATTAACTAAAAGTCTTTTCTCCCTCCTGACTTTTAAGAGCTTCATTCCCGCTCTTAAATAATAATATCCTTATTATATAATATGCATAAGAGGGATCTTATCCAAATATTTTGTACTGTACTACTAATGTAATAAAGACCGTTAGATCTTGAATTAAATAGATGATAGCCGTTGGATCTGAAATAAGGAATATTTTATTTTCATAATCTAAACCAAAACTAAGTAAGTATTCTAAATTGAATAGATTAGAAGGTATCCTAAATTAAATAGACTACTTAATACAAAATTCATAACTGTTTTTGCTCTTCAGTTTCTAGAAATTTTTTCTTAAATAATACTTTTTAAATCATCGTTGAATTAAAGAATATTTCGTGAGTTTCGTGTGGGTTGTAAAATCGTCAAAATCTGATTTTTAGAACTCAAAGATAGACCTAGGCAAAAAAAAAAGAACTCAAAGATAGACTCAAAATAAATTAAACGACACATGATTCTTTTATATAGTTCGTGTTCTTACGATTTTACATGAAATATTGCAATTAAATTTTTTAATATATTATTATAATTATCAAATAAATACACGAATAAAGGAAACCGTACAACCCGTGCATTGCACGGGCAGTAAGCTAGTATTATAATATATCTATCAAAATAATCTCTTTCCCTCTTTATTATTTTTTGTCTCATATACCTTACATTTAGTAAAAAAAAAACAAATTAAAATTTCATATAAAGAACATTGTTGGAAAAGAACTCACATTTAATTACTCAAAGTCAATATTTTTAAATTATATTTAGAGAAGAGACGGGGAGTATGTTGGCGATACTCTTATGTCTTGTGCATGTAGCCAAGCAGCAACAGAGGAAGTACTTTTCAGCTAGGTACTGAACCCTTAAAACATACATGTGTTCCGCACTAGTGTGTCGCACAAACTTCCAGCATCAGTCGCAACCTTCCAGCATCACTAGTCTAGTGTGTCTTCCTCAATCCTCAGTAATGCATCGGCCTGATGCCCGCGCCACACAATAATTGTAGCCCAAATCTTTTTTCTTTATTTCACTCCTATATTTTATATATATATATATATATATATATATATATATATATGAAATTTTATATAATATTTTTATTTATTGAATTATTGAAATAATCTGTTTGGTTTCAGTTTTTTGATTCGGCTTGTACCTGAAACGGAAAAAAATCATTGAGAACGGATTGGTTTTTCAAATTTTTAGTTTCAAATCAGTTTGGTTTCTACCAGTTATTATTTGGTTTCAATTTTAATATAATTTTTTACTCAGCCCCATTCACAACAACTCTCTTAGTCCTCTGAATAGTATACACCCTAAGTAGTATATATTGGGGAAAGGGGGGTTTGACACGCATTTTAACGCTTATTTATAATATCGTTTTATAAATTATTTTAATTTTTTTTCTAAATAAAAATTTAATATTTGAAGTTTAATTCAGAAAAAGAAATTTTTAAAAATAAATTACGGATGCATATTTTATATTCTTCTTGAAATACGTGTCAAACATTAAAATAAACATGTATACAAATCAGAGGGAGTACTAAATTAGAACCTCGTGGACAGAAAGTAGATTAACTAGTAATCAAAAGAAGCGCGAGTAATCTTCACGAATTCTATTTTTTTTTTCTCTTTGTAAATACGGATTCTCAAAATATATTTGCGTAACAAAGTGAAATAATCTGAGAGAGAAAAAAAAGAAAAAAGAACGAAGACCAGAATTACAAACAACTAAATAATTTGCCCGCTAAAATCCCTACATAGTTCTGTTTGGGGCATGATATATATGCATAAGGTTTCTCAATATTTCTGAATTGTGATGATGCCTTGAAGACACTCCATTTCAAGGAATCATTTATTACATTGATACTGATACGTACGAATCATACGATGTTTGACATTGGTTCAAAGAAAAGAGTACTCCCTCCGTCCCTTTTTAATTGTCACATTTGACTAAAGTTTGACTGAAATTTATAGATATTTTATAATTGAAAAAAATAAAAAAATTATATCATCAGAAAGTATATTTAATCTATTTTAATATACAATTTTCAGTTTTTTTAAATAATATAAAAATAATTTTTAATCTTTGATCAAAGATTAGTCAATTTGACCGATAAAAAAAATATGATAACTAAAAAGAGACGGAGAGACTACAATGCAACATGGGAAATTGGCAATAAAGACTTCACGGGCCGATATTGGGCCTTATTAGGCTTTCAATGAGTGGATTACAGTATCAAGTTCGAGTTTAATTCATGTGCAAGGACAAGTAAATCCGCCTCTTTCTTTTCCATTATTTGTTGCTTTATAAATTCCAAATAAATATCAGTTGGCTCATTTTCTATCTTCTATCAAAGATTTAATAAGAACTCAGGAAGTAATGACAGAGAAAATTCGTTTGCTGATATAAAATTGTTATAAAAGCAACGATAATTAAACAAAGAAGAAGTACTTGTGCTCGTGTCTATGGCTTTCACTTTTTACTACTGTCCATTGCAAATGAAGGACTTGAGTCCTATTTATAAGACAAGAGCTAACCGCCTAATATATTAAAAATAATAAAGTTACTACCTATACTAAACAAGCAAAGTAGTACATGTACTACATGTGCCAACCGACTTCAAACATTGACAATCAAACTTATGA
>PHNY01083904.1:345-16208 GCA_003724115.2 Anethum foeniculum
TGCTTGACCTGCGCTTCTGTGCGCTTTGCGCCTAGGCGTGCGCCTAGGCGCGCTTTTCACAACACTGCTGTAGTCTAGGCACGAGGCAAGGCATGCACCTCATTAAAGAGAGGCACAAAGAGTAGCAATGAATTAAATTATATTTATATATGCAATAAACGAAATGTAAACTTTATAAGTAGTAAACTAATTAACTTAAGAAGTTACTTACAAATCAAATAAAACTCATATGAGAATATAAACTACATTAAAATGTACAACATGTTTGATAGCATGTAATCAAGAAATATAATTACCTTTTTTTCATGATAATCATTCTGATAACAATTACAGCATTCCATAACAGAGAACACAAACTACTTTAAATATACAACGTGAACATGTACTGAAATGATAATATGATTTCTTGCTCAATATATTTAAAATAATCTATAAGTATATAAGATATCAAAAATTAAACCACCAAATGAAGCATTTCATACTCTCTCTAAGTTCTCGTGATTCCTCTAAACTTGTAATGACTGCAATTCTGTGAATCACTCCTCTTGTCAATTAGGTAGTATTAATGCAACACATAATGTTCTCTGTTCTATCAGTACGCTGATGACATTTGTGTATTCACATGGCCCACAATCCCTAACACTCAAAGGACCGCTCCAGTCATGAAACGATGATTCACAACAGCTTCCGCAATTGGCCTTTTCCGAAAATCTGGATTTAGCATTGCCTGCATTGCATCAGGGTACAGTGTGACTTCAAAAATAAATAAAAACAAGTCTAAATTATATTGGTTCTATTGTCTGTAAAGCTATGCTACTAATGCAAATTTGAGACGCATATTTCAAGATGATCATCTTTAGTCATGAAGCTTTCTCAAGAATTTGGTCAGACATGCAAGATATATTGTCCTTGTGGGCACAATGCTAGCTAAAATCTCCAGTATCCTACAATCACATCACTCATCCAATTGCAAATTTGCAACCCCGAGTCCTCAAGGCTTTAAACTAAGGAAAGAATGTGATGCATAATTGATAATTCTACTATTTTCATTGGATAACCTGAAGATCTGAGCCAGGCATACACTCATTGTAACAGCAAAATCGAGGTTTTGCTTGCCGCGACATATTAACCTACTTAGGTCTGAAGCGGCATGGACATGAGTAGGACTTGCCTTTTTGCATAAACTTCCTTAATCAGATTGGCTGTTGTAGGGAGATAAGTGATTCTCTATTTCTACAATGTTTTCTTCTTTGAACTGATTACATACTTAATTCTAAAAAACAACAAGTTTGACTAGGATTTCAGAATATACATCTTTTTCTAGTCAACATAATTAAGGTATTATAAGCTGATCAGTATTGTAAAAATGGAAAATATAGTAATAACTTCCTTAAGTTTTAGGTTATTATAAAACCTGCAGTAACTCCCAACCAGCACCGTCACCAAGATCCAGAAACTTGACAGCTTCTAAGAAACGGTCGTCTGCTAGGCAATAACTGCAAAAAAATAGTAGACAACTAATTATGACCTTGAGGAAACAAGAAGTTTTTTTGACTTTCTCACTAAAGACACGAATTATAACCAATAATTTCTATTCTCTCATGTTTCTCATTAGAACCCTCTTAATATTTGACATACAATGGTGTCTCCTAAAATTTAGAACATGACCATTACACGAGTCTATTTTAAATCTTCCACGAGGCTTGACATAGATTGATGACTAATGTGTTTGCTTACGATTAAAAACATAAAAGAATTTCAATAAACCAATGTGTTCGCTTCCGAAAGAGAACATAAAAGAATTTTAATAAACCAATGTGTTCACTTACGGAAAAAACAGAATAGAAATTTCAATAAAGGCAACATTGTAAAATAAAAAAGCATACAGTAATACAATTGCAAAAATAAGAAGTTTGGAAGGATATTTTGAATCTTTAAAAATGCTACAAGAGACATCAGTAGTTTCCCAATCATACATACTATTTTTCCAGAAGAAGAGGAAGCCATGAAAAGATGATCTTATATAGAATTCACCAATATGAAACTCACTTTCAACAAGTCTGTTCAGAACATAATATTACAAATATGCATGAAAGAAACCAAGATAATTATAATTTTGTATATTTTAGAACTATGCTATGGGAATAACTTGACCTGACATAACAAAGAGCCGATAAGTAATTTCATATAAGTTTTAACAGGGGTCAAAAACCTTATAATCTGTCAAACAAAAATTGGCAGGTTACTAGGTTTAGAGACAAATTACAAGATTTAGACATAAATACATGCACATTATTTTCTTGTTTCACGTGATGGTATTAATTCCAAAGGGCATGGAAGATGGGCAATTGACCTTTGTCATAATTACGGATCCTTTTAGTAATTAAAGCTATACATATTCTAGTGCTAAGAATTCTTACTCTCTTGCAGCTTGAAGATCTAGTCGGAATGTACTCTCCAGAAGCCTCTGCAAGTTCATGAATAACACGTGGACATGATTAGGATTGGTGGAAGAAACTCGTTTAGTATCATAAGGTACATACCAATTATAAAAGAATGAATTCTGGAAGGTTGTATAGTCTAGTCAAAGCATACTTGCAATGAAAGGCTATCCATGATTCCGGCTTCACAAAATGGAATAAACGCCAAGTATGCAAAGAGAAGACCAGCTTCATATCTGTGAATAGAAGATCAGTTGGGCAAGGATAAGTATTTATAAACTCAATCTGACTGGAAAAGTAGATAATCAGGTACTTACATGTCATCAGCAATTCCAAAGGCTCTTTTTTCCATAGGACTGTCTGCCCCAGCAGCAGATGCCCTTCTCCATAATCCTTCTGATAGTGTACTCGGCCTTTCACCTAAGCTTGAGTACCTAGAAAACCAAGTTTCGTTATTCTAATTACAGTTATTTGACCATAAAAATATTTTCTAGTGTAGTAAACAAAAACCAAAAGAAATAATTTATCCAAAAAAGAACCAAGAAAATTCTGCAACATTCAACATGACTGGCTAAATTGATAATGAGAAGTTAAAATGTTTTATGATCAAAATACATAGGTAAGGTACCTGTTACACCCTAAAATAGGTTCGCCTATTTTAACGGTGCTATCGCCCTTACGTCCCTTTGGGCTTTGACTGGTAGAAGTCATGGATTCTTGACAGCTGGAAGGAAAAGCTATTGTGGGCTTACTTGGAGACATTGAAGACAATGTGCCTCGCCCAGTTACTAATTAAAATACTGTTGCGGCTTTGGAAGAGGGCTAAGTCCACCAACAGCTTCGCTTGTTGATGGGCCTAAGAGCGTCGCCCCCGGATAAATCTGACAGACCGGCCCTGTGATTAGTTACCTTTTCTTAGTATATAAGGATAAGCATCGACTCCGATAATCTCGGGTCAGTAACTTATCCGCTACGCTCCGAGAAAGTAGCTGGGCTTTTGGTCCATGAAGATTATCTAAGGCGGTGGCCTCAGTCCTATGGGTTTTTTAAATAGGGAAACGCGGTTTCTTCTTCCCTAAGAACTACGTATGGCTTGATCCCCTATAAATAGGGGTACGTAGGCACATTGTATGACACTAAGCAAACCTTGCGAATAAGAGAGAATTCGACATTCAATCTTAATTGCATAATTCGATAATTCATACAATCTCAGCCACCCCCAAATACAAAACTCTAACCCTAAACACCTTAACCTGCGCTCCATATCATCAATCACTACCATAATTCTAGCAACCCTCCCCGAATTTGTTATCACCAAATTCCTCCGTTAACAATTGGCACTAGAAGGAGGGGCTGACATCTAGTGGAGGAAGGATGTCTCAACAAACTCAAGAAATCGTAAATGATGTCCATGGAGAGGAAGATGTTACCGGTCCTGTGGCGCCGCCCCCTAATCATGAGCCCGAGGGCTCTAACCGGAGGAGAGTAAATCCGAATCCCCAAATTGGAGGAGATCCGCCCGTTTTGATGAGCAACACTGAACTCTTTGACCAAATCGCCTACATGGGGAATACGATCAACAGTATGGCGGCCCGGATGGAAACCTTGGAGAGGGAGAGGAGGTTCATGATCGGTTCTCAGCAGTATGCGGAGAATCGCAACGACTCAGTGAGCGATATCAATTTGGGTACGACCCACGACGTCGTCCGCCGGAAATCTACCAGGACGACAACAGGATAATTGAGAGAGAGAGCCCTCGCCCTTTGTCAAGCCATCGTCCAGGAAAGGAACCGATGGGCGCTTTCCAAAGAGAACCTGCGTCAGAGATCCGAGGTCGAGGACACTGGGAGCATAGGTTCCAAGCCGTTACTCCACGAGTCCTAACATATGACGAGCCTTTTGTGGAATACCCTGGAGAGGAAGGCCGATCTCCTCTCCGCCAAACAGATCGTTACATTCAGGGAGTTAATGATCTTGAAAGACAAACTCTTCCCTCTCATAGGGGACGGGCTAGCCTTGATCGTCTCGATCTCATGTGTGAAGAAAATCTGAGAGGCCGTGGCAGTCCTAGGGGACGTGGAAGCCCAAGAGGACGCGGGAGTCCTAGAGGACGAAGAGGCCCTAGAGGACGAGGAAGTCCAGGAGGACACGGCCAAGGAAGGGGACGTCATAATGATCTTACCATCATGTCAGATCGAGAGGCTAGGCGACAGGAGTGGAGGCTCCTCAATAACCGTCGTGACGTTGAAGTCAAAATTCTAGATCCTACGCCTCCCAAGCTCCAGGATGGTCAAACTCAGGGACGCAACATGAAAGGAAATAATGGAGGAGCTTTTAGGAGAGGTAACAGTCTTCCAAATATGGGTAAAGGAGGGCGAAGAGACGACCTCCCTGACAACAATACTCACCAACAGGAGAAGTTTCCCCCGGAAAATAATCAGCAACAGGAGCATGAACAACCAATTCTTGGCCTGGAAGGAATCGATGTGGGCGCACTACGAAAGTTGATAGCATCTGGTGAAGGGAAGGAAAGTATTCCGGACGTAGCTCCCTCCCCTTTCTCGGCGGCTGTACGTGAGGCTCCTCTTCCACCTGCCTTTAGGGGAACCGGAGACCTACGCTTCAATGGAAGCACAGATCCTTCGGAGCATTTGGGACGATTTAATACTGAGATGGAACTATATCAAGTGGAGGACCTGACGAAGTGCAGACTCCTTGCTTCTACTTTGAGGGGAAATGCCTATCAATGGTTCCAGAAATTGGGTTCTGCCTCTATTATTTCCTTGGAACAAATGCATAAGATGTTTTTAATTCAGTTTTAATCCTCTATGCACTATTCTCCGCCTGTTACTACTTTGGCTAATATCAAGCAAAAAGAGGGAGAGACCTTGCACGCTTATTTCAAGAGGTTCAATGCTGAAGTTCCTACTGTAAGAGGAGCCACTGACGAGACTATAAAGAATTTTTTGATTGTGGGCGTGCGGGTTAGAACCGGTTTTTGGAAAAATCTCCAGAGAGAGGAACCCCCTACCTTAGCTGCACTGTATATGCAAGCAGGGCCTTTCAAAAGGGAGGAAGAAGCTTTGAAGAGGAGTGATTATTCTGATACATCACGTAAAGGGAGAAAGTTAGAGAGATCCCCCAGCCCGTAGAAAGATAAGAAGAAAGCAGTGTATGCGGTGGATACTACTCGGCCAACACGATCCTTAAGTCCCCATACTAGGAGGTACTCGGATAGCAGGTTTGATAGGTACACCCCCCCTGGTGGCTTCTATCGATCATTATCTATGAGGTCACGAAGGGCGAAGGTCTGTACCGAAAGCCTAATCCTCTGACAAAAACTCAGATGAAGGACATGAAGAGATATTGCTCTTACCATGAGTCGCCAAGACATCATACTTACGAATGCCGCAAGCTGAAAGAGGAAACCGAATCTCTAATACGTAATGGTAAGCTGGAAGAATGGGTGGTTCAGGAAGTAAAGAAGCACAAAGAGGATACCTCTGATAAGGGAGGTAAGGAGGGCGAAGCTCAGGACAAAGGCAAAGGCGAGGCTATATCTTTTGTCCAGGAAGCAAGCATTCATACGATTTTTGGAGGATCTCACGTTAGGGGAAATGGAAGGAATGCTATGGATCGTTATGTGAGAGAGGCCAAGCAACCACCGCTTACCAATGTTAATCACCTAACTGAAAGACCTCCCAAGATGTTCAGAGGAGAGGACACTCAGATTATCTTTTCAGAGGAAGATGCCAGATGGGTACATCATCCACATAATAACGCACTTGTGATAAATGCTAAGATTGGATCAAGGAGTGTCCATCGTGTATTTGTAGACAATGGAAGCTCTGTGAATATCCTATATTACGGAACATATTAAAGGATGGGACTTCTAGACAAGGAGACGACCACTGGTACAACACACGTATATGGCTTCACAGGCGATTCGGTTAGAGTCAAGGGAGTTGTGAAATTGCCTCTCACTTTGGGAGAGGACCCCTTCTCAACCACCCAGGTGTTTGAATTCCTTGTGATAGATCAACCTACTTGTTATAACGCCCTTTTGGGGAGTTCTGAAGGAGATGCGGGTAGTTACGTCGATACACCATCTAGCTATGAAATTCCCTACCCCTGCAGGGGTTGGATGTGTCAGAGCTTGTCAGTACGATTCAAGGGAATGCTATAGTAGGATGATAAAGAAGGCATCGAAGGAAGAATGTCTCCCAAAAGATGATTCTGAAATGATGGATTTTAAGGAGGAAGATACAAGGAAGACTCAGAGATCCTTCAGACCTATCCGACAGACTAGGCCAAATGTCAGCATGGTCTATACTGTTGAATTCCCAAAGGATGATATTCAAGAAGGCTCAGTCAACAGAGGGTATCCATTACTCCTTTTAGAGGCTCCCCCCTCTACCAATAATACTCCGGATACGGGTAAGCCTCCCATTTGAGAGGCTCAGAATGATCGTCACCAGGTACTGATGATTGAAGCACCTCCTCCGAAGGAAGATTCAAGCAGTTTCCAGGAGGGGATAGTAGAGGAAGCAAGTGATGATGAGGAAGAACAACGGTCATCAAGGGCGAGGAAGGGAAAGTTTATCATGTAGGAAGACATACCATCTCTCGCGCAATCCCCGGAGCATCGCCTCTCTGAGAATTTAAATCTGTCGTTGTCTGAAAAGGATAAATCTATTGTCATAACAGAGGTCGGCGAAACTAGTTACAATGGTGATGTTGAGTTTGACTTGGATCCTAGGCTTCCAGAGCCTGACAAGAAAATGGGCCCGATAGGGACACGCTCTCTATATTGGTGGACGAGAATGATCCTAGAAAGGTCCTACAGATAGGCTCAAGGCTGAACTCCACTCTGAGGGCTAGCCTTGTGAATTTCCTTAAAGATAATTTGGATGTTTTTGCTTGGAGCCACGCTGACATGGTGGGAATTGATCCGAGGGTCATGTGTCATCACCTGAATATTGATCCATTAAAGAAGGGGGTAAGGCAGAAGCGTAGAGCTATCAGTGGGGAACGAGCCGTCGCGCTTAAAGAGGAGGTCGATCGACTGCTAAAAGTCGGCTTGGTGAAGGAGTCGTTCTATCCGGATTGGCTAGCCAATCCCGTCTTGGTGAAGAAATCCAATGGGAAGTGGAGAGTTTGCGTAGACTTTGCAGATTTGAACAAGGCATGCCCCAAGGACAGTTTCCCTCTTCCCCGTATAGATCAGTTGGTGGACGCTACTGCTGGACATACTCTCTTGAGCTTTATGGATGCCTACTCTGGTTACAACCAAATCCCTATGTATGAACTTGATCAATAAAATACCTCTTTCATCACTGATAGAGGCCTCTATTGTTACATTGGGATGTCTTTCGGTTTGATTAACACGGGAGCTACATATCAAAGGTTGGTGAACTTGATGTTCAAAGATCAGATTGGTAAAACGATGGAGGTGTACGTTGATGACATGCTGGTAAAGTCCAAGGTCGCCGAGGATCATATCGCACATTTGGATGAGATGTTTCATATCCTCAGAAGATATCGTATGAAACTCAACCCCCAAAAATGTGTTTTCGGTGTGGGGTCTGGAAAGTTTCTAGGCTTTATGGTTAATCATCGAGGAATTGAGGCTAATCCCGCTAAAATACAAGCTCTTCTTGATATGAGATCACCACGGACGATCAAGGAAGTACAGAGTCTAACTGGAAGGGTGGCTGCTCTTAATCGATTCATCTCCAAATCATCAGATAAATGCAAGGAATTTTTCAAAGCTATTAAGGGTGTAGGAAGACGATTTGAATGGACTCTTGAGTGTGAAGAGGCATTTCAAAGGCTGAAGGAACATTTGTCCTCCCCTCCACTATTATCTAAGCCTATCGAAGGAGAGACGCTAATTCTCTATTTAGCAGTCTCTGATTACGCTGTAAGTGGGGCATTAGTGAGAGAAGAGGGAGGCTCTCAACTACCGATCTATTATGTGAGCAAACGTCTGTTAGATGCGGAGACAAGATACTCTAATATGGAAAAGCTTGTTTATGCTTTAATCCTAGCATCAAGAAAATTACGACCCTACTTTCAGGCACATAAGGTAGATGTGCGTACCTCATATCCTTTACGACAAGTCCTCCATAAACCAGAAGCATCTGGAAGAATGTTAAGATGGGCTGTTGAATTGGGGCAATTTGACGTGGAGTACAAACCGAGGAGTGCTATAAAGGGGCAGGTTCTTGCTGATTTCCTCTTAGAGTTCCCACTTCAATTGGAAGGGGACGCTTTTGCTGTAGTGCCCGTTTCCCAGGCATCCAAGGATCCGGAGCCTACGACACCAGTTCCATGGTGGACATTATACATGGATGGAGCAGTCAACAATGAAGGAGCTGGAGCTGGCATCGTCTTGATAAGTCCCGAAGGACATCACCTATATGGAGCAATTCATCTTGAATTCAAGGTCACAAATAATGATGTGGAATATGAAGCTCTTATTGCCGGTTTGAAATTGGCTGCGGAGATGAAGATAGAGAACTAGAATGTTTTCAGTGACTCCATATTAGTGGTCTATCAGGTTAACGGGGGATTTCGGGTTCGAGGGCCCCGCACCGAGCTATATATAAGGTTTTGTCAACGTTTACTTGGAATATTCAAGGAGGCTCATCTCGAGCAACTCTCTGGGGGGAATAATTCAGAAGCTGATGCCTTGGAAAAAAGCGCCTCTCAAAAAGATATCGCTTTGCTAGGGGTCGTGCCTTTAGAAATCCAGAAGCAACCTAGTGTTCCAGAGGCTGAGTTGATGGTAGTAGAGGCTGCTGAAGAAAGGACTTGGAAAACTCCTATCTGGGAATACATTCGAGAAGGGATTCTTCCGGAGGACAAGGTAGAAGCTAGGAAGATCAGGTATAAGGCGGCACGTTATGTGGATTATGAAGGCTCCTTATACAGGAGAGGCTTTAACCAACCTTTCCTTAAGTGTATTGCCGGAGAAGAATGTTATTATGTTCTGAGGGAGGTTCATCAAGGAATTTGCGGCAATCACTCGGGGGTAGTTCTTTAGCGCAGAAGGTCCTGCGACAAGGATATTTCTGGCCTACGCTACAGGAGGATGCTTTTAACCACGTGAAAGCATGTGACAAATGTCAAAGGTACGCGAATTTTTCTCATAAACCTGTTGCTCCTCTTAGAGAACTCTGTGATAATCTCAAGATCGTGAAAGGATTTTCGGCGGTTAGCCATCCACAATCTAATGGCCAGACTGAGGCTATTAATAAAATCATGAAGCATATCCTGAAGGCTAAGCTGGAAGACAAGAAGGGAGATTGGCCGGAGGAGTTACCAAATGTTCTCTGGAGTTATAATACTACGCCTAGAACCACAACAGGGGAAACACCCTTCTCTCTGACTTATGGGTGTGAAGCCATGGTTCCAGTTGAAATTGGTGTTGGGTCATTCCGTAGAGACCATTATAATCCGGAGATCAATGAAGTCAATCATAGGCTTCATTTGGATACTGTGGAAGAAGTTAGAGTTCGCGCACAGATGCGGTTAGCCGCTTATCAACAGAGGGTGGCTACGCATTACAACACGAATGTGAAGGCTAGACCTTTGAAGATAGGAGACCTGATCTTATTAAGAGTGATGCCAAATAGTAAAGTTCAGGGTCATGGAGTCTTCGGTGCAAATTGGGAAGGGCCATATATTGTTCGAGCAGCTTTGTGGGAAGGAACTTATTATCTCTCTCATTTAGACAGAAAGCCTATACCTCGCGCATGGAATATGGAGCACTTGAAGAAGTATTATCAGTAGTATAGGCTACTCCTTTTATTTATGCATTAAACTTTATTTTATTTGCTTGCAATAAAGTCTAGGGGGGTAGTGCATGTACTCCTCCTTGGCCAGGAAATATTCCATACTTATGAATAAAACATGCCTTTTGATCTTCTTTGTCCTGGAGCCCCTTCTGTGAGAAGGGATAGCTTGGGGCCTCTCCTATGAGGAGAGGATAACAAAATATTCAGGCAGCCCGTACTTCCGGAAAGTTTGAATATTTTTGGCGCTTCTCTTTTGAGAAGAAGTTATCTTCCTTTGAGGAAGAGGCCGACAATTCTCCTTTGAGGAGAAGTTATCTTTCTTTGAGAAAGAAAGCCACCCTTTATAGTTTGACCAATCCGTACTTCCGGGGACTCCAAACTTCTTTTGGCACTTCTTCTTTGAGAAGAAGTTTCTTCCTGTGAGGAAGAGGCCATAAAATGTTCAGATAACTCGTACTTCCGAGAAGTCTGGATGTTTTTGACGCTTCTCTTTTGAGGAGAAGTTATCTTCCTTTGAGGAAGAGGTCGGCAATTCTCCTTTGAGGAGAAGTTATCTTTCTTTGAGAAAGAAAGCCACTTTTTTACTACTAGGACAACCCATACTTCCGGGTAGTCTGAATAAACTCTCGGCGCTTCTCTTTTGAGGAGAAGTTATCTTCTTTTGAGGAAGATGCCGGCAATTCTCTTTGGAGGAAAAGTTATCTTTCTTGTGAAAAATTCTACAAGAAGAAATGACATAAAGGAGATGTAGAGTTTGGTATAAAAGGTACGAGACTGCCAAAATCTGCCCTAAATAAATTTTAAGGGGCGAGATCCTTTTAAGTGTATGTTTTTATGAACAAAGGCGAGGCCCTTGTTATATTCTGTTACAAACTAAGCCTTTTAATTCGAAGGGAAATTCTCGTAGGTAAACGAAGGATGAGGTGAGCAACCGAAGGGAAACTCACTATCAAACAAAATTACCAAAGGGCGAGGCCTTGATCATACCTAATGAAAGTACTAGAGGATAATGAAAGTACTTTACAGAAAAGGTCTAAGGCGAGACCTTCAGATAGTATGTAAAGACAAAACCATTATGTAAAGCACAAGTGACATTAAGGGCGAGGCCCTGAACAAATATATAATCAAAACAAAGGCGAGGCCTTCGTTGTACTTGGCAGAAAAACAATACAATGTATCAAAAGGGCAAAGCCCTACAAAGTTTAAAGAAATCTTTTACAACCTGCGAAGCCTTTAATGGAGGGCCCGCATCTCCAAAGTTCTAGCAATGATAAACAAAGTACTAAGTCATGAAGCGGCTGTTTCAGCAGACGAGGCTACGGACAGTTCAGCTTCCTTTCCACCCTGGGTCCCCTTGCCCTCGTTCTCCCCTTTGTTCTTCTAAGCAGCAAGCTCACTAGCGATCTTCTTCTCAAGATCAGCCTTGGCCTTCGCAATCTCTGCGGCATATTTAACTTTGAAATTTTCCATAAAACTGGGAGTCGAAGGGGCGAAGTGTGGAGCACGATCATAATCAGGATCTGCAGCAAGGATGCTGTAAAGATAACCGGCGAAACCTGCAGAATAGGCTTGGCTGAGTTCTAAGTCTTTGTCCCCTTGGAGCTTTTCGTTTTCGGCCTTTAACCTCGAGATCTCCTTCTCCCGAGCCTCGCCCGCGGTTTTAGCCTCGCCTTTGACTTTAGTGAGCTCGTCTTGGAGAGCTTTAAGAGCATTTTTGTGACGAAGGCGTTCGTCTACAATAGTTTTCTCAGCTCCATCTACCAGTCCTTTGTAATAATCCCGGGAGCTCGTAGCATTGGTTAAAGAGGACTGAAGCTTAGAGTTCTCGCTCTCCAGTGAGTGTAGGAGGTCGAGGCCATGGAAGAAAGTCTCGCCCAAAGCTTGCTTGAAACGGAAACTGGCTTCTACCTTCCCCGCTTGCTCCAGTTGGAGATATCTTCATCTCTGAAGTTGTCCTTGGCGAGATCGCCAAAGATCATAGCTGCGGTAGAGGACGCCTCGGCGACATTGTTCTTGCTCTTTTTAGTGGCATTGCCTTTGGAAATATGATCAACTATGGTAACTTGAGGCTTTCTCTTTTGCCTCGACTTTTGATTTTGCGGATTCTTTTCTTTTCCAGGGGCAGGAGGCGGGACTGTGGCCGCTGTAGCATTAGCAGAAGGAGTCACCTTCTTAGCGAAAGGGTTTTCACCGAATGGGAGTTCCACTGCTTTTCCTGAAAAAGAAATCAAGTCAAAAGGAAAGCGAGGAATAATGGTAATAATATATATGTGAAAAAGATAAAAGAGCGAAGATACAACACGAGAGAGGCGAGGCCTCTACCTTTACCCTTAAGGACTTTTATTTTCTTTTTTAAGAGCTTCTGCGACATTTTCCTTTTAAATTCAATGTATTTTACGGACCCGACTCCTTGGTTGTAAAAACCATGGGCGAGAAGATTATTAAAAGATATTAATTTATCAAGATCTTTATCTTCCCTTGGAAGTTTAGCGATTTCGGTGGCTCTTTGAAGAGCCTCACCCTGAAGTTCAACTTGAGACGGCTTGTCTAGAAACAAAAAAAAGTACTCCCTCTGTCCCATTGAATTCTCTACGTTACTTTTTGGCACGCTTTTTAAGACTCATTTAAAGTATAGCTCCATAATCTATTTTCAAAAAAAAAAATTCTGAATAAAAGTTTAATGTTTAAACTTTTATTCAGGGAAAAAAAAAATTTTAAAAATTATGGAACTACACTTTACAAGAGTCTCGAAATGCCTGCAAACAGTAGACGTATACAATCTAATGGGACGGAGGGAGTAAAAGATAAGGGCGAGATTACGGAATAGAAGGAGAATAATTATGAAAAACTCGCTCGCTTACGTGGATTGAGGTTGAATTGTGTCCTAACTCGAGGAACGTCATACAGATAGAAGAAATTCGGCTTCCAAACCTTCATGTTGCTTGGATTGCCTATTGAGAACCCCCTCCTGTTATGACTAGGATAAAAGGCGAGATAGTAAAAGCCTAAGTCATTACCACTTCGCCTCAAACCAACGAAGTGCGAGATCTCAATCATTGTTGGAGAAGGGAATCCTTTGTTGCAGTACATCATGTAAAGACCTATTGCCAATCTGTAGCTATTGGGCGAGAGTTGGATGGGAGCGATGTTATAGTAATTCACAATTTCCAGGAGAAAAGGGTGCATGGGGTAGCCAAGCCCTAACTCCACCAGTTTGTTCGTCAATACCATACGAGGTGTGGGGAGCCTCGTATCTGGAAAGTAATGCATTCTCATCTGAGAACGAGGTCTTAACCATCTCCCAGAAAGGTTATCATATTCGATTAACCACATTATTTCTTCAGAAGAAATTTCGGAAGCGAGGCCTGCGCAAGATATTATGTTTTGTGATTTTCTAACCTCGGCCTTTTCGCTTTCTTTGAAATCTGGACCGAAATCTAAGTCGACCTCGCATTCTAGCACGGGATCTCTGTAAGGTTAATCTGGAGGCGAGGGCATTTGAATGGCATATCTTAGAGGAGAAGCTGAAAATACTTCGTCCTCTACCAAACTATCTTGATCATCTTCATTTTCAGTTCGCGAACAGCTCTCATCCAGGCTCATAACATCCTCGCCTTCAGGGGTTGGGTCGTCCAAACGGTCTCGCATGCCAGGAAATAGATTAATGTCCTTTCCACGACCTCGTCCTAATCGTGATGGACCAGCCCCATCATGACTGAAATAGTGAAGAAGGTCATTCGCTTTATCTAAATCGTCGCCTACCTCTCCAGCTTGATAAACACTTTCTAAGTCATCGGCGAGAACAACTGGGGAGTTGGTATCAGATAAGGATATGTGTGTTTGAGGGACATGAGCCCTAAACCGGCTAGGGTTTAGTACTTCCTTTAATTTTTTTTGGTGAGGAGAAGGGCGAGTTGATGAATGATGTGAAGAATCGAAAGGCGACGCTGTGTTGCCTTCTTCTCGCGATTGGTCTCCTTGATTTGACATCTGAAAAGAAAAAGGGCGAGGACGTCAAAAAGGAGAGGAAGGGAGAAGGCTGCGTATGAATTGTTGAAGAAAGTCCTCGCCCTTGAACTTAGGAACACCTATTCTAAAGGGAAGCTTTTCTAAGAACTGTTAACCTAGCCTAAGACGAATAGGGGTCGCCTAGAGTCTACATTTAAGTATATACAAAAACATAATACGGAAAAGGAGAAGTAATGAAAGTTTGTACCTTAGGAATTAGAGTCTGCGTTAAGAAGGGCGTCGCCTGAAAACCGAGTCCTCGCCTGATCTCTCAGGAGTGATTTTGGCAACAATTCGTTAAGTGTAGAATAAGTAAAGGAGAAATGAAGGTTGGTTTATACAGGCAGAGGAGAGAGAAGCTGGAGGGGACAGGGTTGCCACGTGTCCAAATGTGATTGGACATCGGGACATGCATCGAGACGTGACAGCTCATGGTAATGGTGTCTTTCTGCCTCGGGAAAAAGCGGACATCTGTCTCTTGATGAAGCGTCGCCCATGGGCGAGAAAATATATTAAAAAATTAATTTCTTTTACAAATTATTGTTGCAAGAAACTGGGGGGTATTTGTTACACCCTAAAATAGGTTCGCCTATTTTAACGGTGCTATCGCCCTTACGTTGCCTCGCCCTTTGGGCTTATATATCGCCTTGTCCCCTAGACTTGGACAGCCTCGCCCTTTAGGCTTTGACTGGTAGAAGTCATGGATTTTTGACAGCCGGAAGGAAAAGCTATTGTGGGCTTACTTGGAGACATTGAAGACAATAGACCTCGCCCAGTTACTAATTAAAATACTGTTGCGGCTTTGGAAGAGGGCTAAGTCCACCAACAGCTTCGCCTGTTGATGGGCCTAAGAGCGTCGCCCCTGGATAAATCTGACAGACCGGCCCTGTGATTAGTTACCTTTTCTTAGTAGATAAGGATAAGCATTGACTCCGAAAATCTCGAGTCAATAACTTATCCGCTACGCTCCGAGAAAGTAGCTGGGCTTTTGGTCCATGACGATTATCTAAGGCGGTGGCCTCAGTCCTATGGGCTTTTTAAATAGGGAAACGTGGTTTCTTCTTCCCCAAGAACTACGTATGGCTTGATCCCCTATAAATAGGGGTACGTAGGCACATTGTATGACACGAAGCAACCCTTGCGAATAAGAGAGAATTCGACATTCAACCTTAATTGCATATTTCGATAATTAATACAATCTCAGCCACCCCAAATACAAAACCCTAACCCTAAACACCTTAACCTGCGCTCCACATCATCAATCACTACCATAATTTCAGCAACCCTCCCCGAATTTGTTATCACCAAATTCCTCTGTTAACAGTACCCTCCATTTCACGTATACATACATACACACACACACATTCAAATATTGTCAGAAAAATAATACATGCAAACATAATCCAAACCTATGTTACCCGGGCTCTTCCATTTGGCCCTCATACCCGTGTCCATCGGACATGACATGGGTGTGGGTATGGGATCTGAGTTGGATCCTTCATATGGAAACCGGACACTTTGACTTCAAGAAATCTAGGTCAAAATGATTTACAAGGCCTTAAAACAACTTTATCGTGGATAGGAATGTCAATAGATTACTATTTTCGTGTTA
>PHNY01083996.1:2283-13485 GCA_003724115.2 Anethum foeniculum
TCATATTTGAATTTTTGATTTTATTATAATAGAGGAAATAGAGATTTAGACTCATACATAATCTTGTCAAATTATTCAGTTTGCACAATCAGTGCTCTCTACTTTCCTTTTTCAGCTATTTGGTGTAATGAAGGCTCAAAAAAGGAATGAATGAAATGGGTAAAATAAAAAAACGGGTCGGAGTCGGTTATATTTTTTACCAATTGGTTATTTTCAATTAGTTAATTACTTTCTTGCCCTTTTCTATGTAAATTATGCATACTAACAATTGCGTGCATTAAGAATATATTGATTTATTGAACTATACTAAGCACCTTAAAATTCGTGCACTCTGTTCCAAATGTTAAAAATTGGAACAAAAATCGGGACACGAGACGGAGGGAGTAAAAAACTACTCCCTCCGTCACATGGAGTAGTATACATTTGGTTTGGGCACGAAGGTTAAGAAAAAGTGTAACTTAAGGAGAAAAGGTAAGAAAAGTGAGTAAGGTGGTGGGACCGGTTAATATTTTATATATAAAGTGAGTGTAATGGAGGAAAGTAGCTGATGTAGTTGAATTTTTATATTATAAACATTTACCACTTTTAGTAACTTTTGAAATGTATAGAAATGAATGAGACATCAAAAAAAGGAAAGTGTATACTCCCTTTGTTTGGAAATAATAGTCGCTTGACTTTTTTACACGTACTATTAAGAGATTTGACTACATAGTAAAAAATATTTTTTCTAGAATTTTCCTTTTTTGAATAAAAGTAATAAACTAAAACTTTTATTCGCAACAAAAAAATTTCGAAAATAATAATATTTACTATGTGGTCAAAGCTCTTAAAACTACGTGCATAATAGTCAAACGACTATTATTTCCAAACAGAGGGAGTAGAATTGAAGGGGGCAAAGAGTATACAAATTGTAAAAACTATGGTTACTATTTTCCTATGTAAGCTAAAAACATTTTGAACTTGAAAATTTCAAATTAAAGAGGGTGAACATTTTCAAAATAAAGAGGCCGACCTGGACAAAACCCAAATTCAAAAAAATAATCACACGCCCATCTAAAATCCAGCAAATGTGTTGCCAAAATAAAACACATCAATCACATCACAATCAAATATATTGAATTAACAAAAAGCATACATACAACCACATACACAAAAAGCACTAAACACTCATGAATGGGTCAACACACAAACAGCTAGCTCATCAATTATCAACTCATACACTTTAACAACTATAACAATTCACAATCAATCACTCCTCAAAACCCTAGCTCCTCTTTTGTTTCATTTCATGTATATAACATTATTCTAATTCAATTATTCGTTGATTACTTGATTTGATCCAATTCGATGGCGATTCTGTATGTATTGGTGGCGAGAGGATCGGTTGTGTTGGCGGAGTTTAGTGGTACTACGACTAACGCAAGCGCAATTGCTCGACAATTACTCGAAAAGGCTCCCGGGAATGATGATATGAATGTTTCGTATTCGCAGGATCGGTATATTTTTCATGTTAAGAGGACTGATGGACTCACTGTGCTTTGTATGGCTGATGAGAATGCCGGAAGTATGTGTTCTTCTTGTTCGTGTCTTCGATGTTTTGTTGCGTGATTTTGTTTGTTATTTTCGATTGTTATGATGTGGATAATTGGTTAATTGTTTATAATTGTTGTTAGGATCTGAGTGTGGAGGTAGAGTTAGTTAATGTGTTTCTCGATGTTTGAATATGTTGAGGTTATGGCGATTTCCGTGATTTCCATAAAATTTAGGTGATTACTTTGTGAAGGTAGAGAGCCTTGTGATCGGTGTTTGTTGTGGAGTTATAAGTGGAGTATACGCTTTAGATTTGTGGAGTTTTGTCTTCTGTTTAATTGATTAGCGTCTTACCTCAAATCTATTACTTTTCTAAGATGCACGGAAAATCATCAATTTTTGTTTAGTGCGTTCTGATCTGAAGTTGTGCCTGATGGTTTTGAGAAATCAGTTGTTTCACAATGTAGTAGCTGCAAATTAAGGTTTAAGAGTACTTGTTTGAACCAGAAAGTCCTAGAGAGTGCCAAACTGGAAATGTCCAGTAAGGGATTGAAAAATGAAGAAATTAACTGTTTGAAGTTAGAGTTTCTAGATAGCAGCAATGCATAGTGAGGGGACTTAAACTTACCTGTTTGAACCAACTATTTCTATGATGTGGCAAATGGCAATGCGTGTATAGCTTATCAATACGAGGATACACTAGGCTCATATGAAACAAACTTAATTTAAATATACATTAATATATTATGAAGCTTTGATTCCCCATATTGTATGATACTATGTTTTCACTAGTTAATTGTTGGACATGCATATGTAATGATATCGTGTTTTTGAGAAGTACACTGGACTATTGATTGGAAGGACAAATAGGAAAACCAGATGTAGATATATACATGAAAGGTGAAAATATATTATAGACAAAAACCCAGCTGGAAAGGCATGAGGAGTATTTGAGAAAATCAAAACTAGATTATATGGAGTAATACAAATTATGCAACCATTGATTAGTTCACAACTATTTGATCTCGGCTCTTTTGCAGACTGTGCCTACTTTCTTTTTTTAGATCTAGGTACTTATGCCATTGATTAGGCAAGATATATTTTTTGTTTGCTCTTAACCTGACTGTTGCTTCTCTCAACGATGTAATTTCTGTGTTTTTGTTTTTGATTTTTTCTACAGGACGAATTCCTTTTGCATTTCTGGAAGACATTCACCAAAGATTTGTGAGGACTTATGGTCGAGCGGTTCTCTCAGCCCAAGCTTATGCGATGAATGATGAATTTTCAAGGGTGATGAGCCAACAAATGGAATATTACTCGAGTGATCCCAATGCCGACAGGATAAACCGACTTAAAGGAGAAATGAGTCAGGTTAGTGTGTGGAGTTGGTTAATACGATGCAAACATTAGAATGCAGATAAGTGATGAGATATAAGGGAATATCCTTGTAGTAATACAAAGCACAAAATATGGATGAGGTTTTAATGCGATAAACTCTGAATAGTAATTGAGATCAAACCAGGATAAAAATCCAATTTTTCGTAGTTTGCAAGATCTTGAAATTATTAGTATTCGAGTTCTATAGTAAAAATTAAGAAGATTATCATCTCAAATAATTATATCATGTAATTTAATAAATCTCCTGATTACTTGATTGCAAATTTACCTGAATTGTTCTTTTATTTGTTAGTAATTACCTGAGGTTTTTGGAGAGTAAGAAAGCATAACTACTATATTAAATGTTAAATATCATCTTCCCATCTTTTACTATCATTCTTTTCTGTGAACATTAAACATCTTGGACCTGAAATGCATTAGGTGTACAAGATATAGTAAACATGTTCCCCCTCTTTTCAGGTATATGCTTCACATTGTGTCACTAACAATTTTGTTTTGACCAGCTTTAAACCCAAAATTGTTCAATACCCTCAAGTTTAAGCTCGCTTATACTGTAGGCAATAAGGCATTGAAATGTTAGGCAATTTTCTGGCGCCCACCTTATTTGTGTGTTCATACTTCCATCCAGATAGATACCACAATCGCCGTGAACAAATGTATTTCAAATATATTAGTAACAGGGAGCACTTTTTGGTTAACACTTATTTTTGATACAGTCTTTGTAGAAAAAAAACAATCACTTAAAACAGAGCTGTGCAAGGATTTAGAAATGCATACCTGGATTAAGCTATATTATTATATAGGTTTATTTGTAATGAAGTAATACAAGTAATGTATTAATATTTCTTGCTATACCCAGTAAGTGGTCAATCCTTGTACATTTGTGTAGCCAAATTTTCTGTTTGGCAGCTGTATCTATCATTTTCTGTTGAGATAAAGTGAACCACTTAATTTACTTCTTACTGATTTGTGAACTTCATCTTATTATTTCTTTTTCACTCGAAAGTTCAATGTTTAGAGGACTTAGAAGTAGATGAAAGCTGGCTAATTAATGCTCTCATTAACAGGTAAGGAATGTCATGATTGAGAATATTGATAAAGTCTTGGAGAGAGGTGATCGCTTGGAATTGCTAGTTGATAAAACTGAAAATTTGCAAGGAAATACTTTTCGCTTCAGAAAGCAGACACGTCGTTTCAGAAGTACTGTGTGGTGGAAAAACGTCAAACTCACGTATGTTCTGACCTTAAAATTACAATATTTAATAGTTTTCTTCATGATATATTTATTATACATTACGAAGCACTGATTTTGATGACTTTCATACGTATGGTAGTATACTAATCCAACAACATATTTTTCATTGTTAACTTCTTAAAAAGATGGATGACTGATAATTAGATAAATACACATGTCTTTTTCTGGTGCAGGAGATTCAACTATGGGTTAAAGTTTTTTCTGAATTATTAAACTCTACTAATCATTGGAATAGAGTAAAGTCAGGACTTGATATCTTAAAATAACAGTACTAATAATTGAAATATTCTAAAGTCAGAATTTGATATTTCAACTAACAGTAAATGGTGCTTTAACTCGAGGATAGAAAACATAGTAGGATTTAGGACATCTGCAGACACTGAAAAGAAAACCATCAAAACTTTAGGTTCAAGGATTAGTTCCCATTTGAAGTCTTGTGATGAAATTTTGGTTGACCGGTATATATTAATAAAGTATCCCTAATGTATTTGTTCGCCCAATCATATTGTTGTATTAAGGTTAAAAGTCTTGTTGGCCTTGCGCTGAACTTTTTAACCAATTTTTCTATCCCGTTGTTTCTTCTGTATATGGAATTTTGTTTGCGAATTGACTAAAAAAAATCCAGCTTGTAGGACTATAATGGTGTTCCAGTGCTCTATTATGTATTGATTAATTATTACATCTTCCTTTACTCATCTGGTTTGTTGAAGCTCTCTCGTGAGCTTTCTCGCGGAAGCTCCAATCTTTTTCTGAAAATCACTTTAAATTTACATCAATTATAGGATAAACTAATTGGCCTGTTTGTTTCCCAACTTATAAGTTACTTATAGCTCAACTTATAAGTTACTTATAGCTTATAAGCTCGTAATAACTTATCGAGTAGTGTTTGCCGATCCAACTTATAAGTGTAATTTATAACTTATAAGTCGATAAATTAAAAGTTAGTACTGACGTACTTTTTCTCAACTTATTTTAATTTTTCATTTTTTTATTAATTTAAATTTTAAGAGATATGTTTTTAAATATTTTATAATTTAAAATTCATAAATTAAGATAAATGTATTTAGTAATTATTTTTTAAAAAAAAATTTAATAAAATTTTTACTAGACTTATAAGTAAATTTATCCAAACACCTATATAACTTATAAGTATTCATTTACTTATCACTTGTACAATTTACTTATCACTTATACAGGACTTATTCAATCTAAGTAATAAGTCACTTATTTTAAGATTTCCCATACATGCATAATGTCTTCAATGGTAGGTTTAAAAAATCGGCTAATAATGCATTAATTACTTTCATGCAGAGTTATGCTGATACTTCTGCTGCTGGTGATTGTTTATATTGTGATGGCATTTGTTTGTCATGGGCCTTTGCTTCCTTCTTGTTTCTAATAAAGATTGATCAAGTAAGAATTAAATTGTTTTCTCTCTTCAGTTGTTTCTTCAGTTTCTTTGTCTTTACCGTGGATGTAATTCAATATTTTGTGTTGACTGGAATTTTTTTAGTGTGGAAACTAACAATTATCGCTACCATGGACGTGATTATATATATTGTGTAGACTCTGGAATTTTGTCAGTGTTGGTTGTTGGAAACTCACAACTATTGTTTATATATTGTTTTTATTGAGATTGGAGATAAGCCCAAGTGTATAATGGCTTTGTTTGTTATCTCTTATAAGCTACTTATAGGTCGAAAAATACATACAATTTTTAACTTATAAGTTATGTTTTATATCTATGATTGGATGCTTATTTATGAATGGATGCTTGTTTGAGCAGTATATGTTCTCCAGGGTATTATTCTTCATATATATTTGTAATTATAATTTTTTAAAAATGATATTTATACTTCTTATTATACATTATATGTAAAATTAAATATATCAGAGATAAAAAAAAAAGTTAAGGAAAGTTAAGGACATGATTAATTATTTGTTGGAACATGGACAAATATACCCGATCATGTGTACTTTCCAAAAAGTCAAGATATGTTAATTTTATTTTTACTGAAAAGTAGAAGTGACTATATATTCACATTTTAGAAAAAAAATAATAATGTACAATGAATATATAAGTTAAATATGAAATTATAAAATTATTACTTTACATATTTATCCGGCCTCTAATAATTTTTAAATTTTTTATTATCTTATGTATTTAGCAAAATTATTACTTTACAACATTACCAAGTAGCGTAACCTTATTTAACTGCACTTAGGGTGTGTTTGGCATTACTATTACAGCACTTGAAAATTAGCTAAAAAATTGTTTGTACCGTTTCTTTTTCTTTTTCTAAAAAGTATTTATGGTCTAAAAGCTGCTGTCAGAGAAAGTATATATTTTACTATCAAATTTAACTAAAAATATTATTTTATTTAAATTTTTACATAAGAACCATATGCATATCAAAAATATTACCAAACAGTCATCGAATTTTTATAACACTTTTTTTACCGGTACTTTTTTCTAACAGCACAACAATTTTTAGTATCACTCCCAAACAAACCTTTAATGTATTTCTGGAATAATTTAGCATAATAGCAAATTGATATGAGATAATCTCAAGAAGTGCTGTAAAAAGAAATAAAAAATCTCAAGAAGTCAAGATCTCTGTTGAAGATAAAGTGAAAGTGCGATGGATCGTGAATCTTGTTTAATTTATTTTAGAGCTCGGTTCAATTAACTTACAATAATATTAAGCAAAAAATATGCTAAACTATAAAACTTGGTTTTGTATACAAAGACTTTTTTCTCAAACAACTCTTATACGATATGATAATACAATTTATATCGGTGAGTATATTCAAGCCCTAGTGGCTGAGATCAAGAACTGGGCACTGCAATCTGATTCCAGCAAGCCAGAATTAGATGTTCATTCAGAATTCAGTGAACGTTCAACACTTGTTTTGTTCAAACTCAAAAAGCTTATTAAACAAAATGTAATGAGAAAAGCTAAAGAAAAATATTCAGGTGCTAAAAAGGACTTAAAAGAATAATCAAAGGAGGATGCTTGTTTCTATTGCTTCAAGGAATAAAAAGAAATCAAAGGCAAGACAATCCTGAAATATGAAGATGATGATATTGATATTGATATTTTATTCGAAGAACTAACCATGCACGACAATACTAGTATATCTATTAAAGATTTTTTAGTATTGGAATTATAAAAAAAACCAAGCAGAATGCCTATTTTAGAAAGATGGTATTGTAACTAAGAAAATAAGTAAAGATGGTAACTAAGAAAATCAGTCTCGTTGAGGAATTTCGTGACAACATGAAATCGGAGGTTGTTGGAATAGTAGAGCGATTTATTTATGAATGTGAATGTTTTAGGGGTTATGGTTTATGAAAAATAGAAGGGCTGGACTCGGCAGGTGTCTCGATTTGTCTCGTTGGATCGGATCCCTTTGGCCAAGATGCCTGCGTACCAATTTATATTGGATCAAGCCCACGCAATTCTGCGAAATTGTGTTTATCCCCGAGAGACTTTAGGGATAAACTTCGTTAATGTGGTTAATTACAGATTTTATCTGATTTAATCTTCGCGTTGTGATATCTTCCTGATTTGAAGGATATCGTTGAGAGATATTTTTCGTTCTTGATTGATTGAGATTGATTATTTCCTCATTTTAGAGAGAGGATATTAAGTTATAATTATTAATCAGAATTAATAATTAATAAATAAGAAATTTGGAGATATTAAGGTCATTGCCAAAATCGGGCATAACAACAAGCCCCCANNNNCAGTGTAGCTTGCTGCAGTGGAGAACTAATGATTCTTCACGTTTCCAAATTTCTTGAGCCGCTGAAATAACTAAAGATAATTGATCAGAAAATAATATTGAGCACTATAGTTCCCGTAAATCCATATGCGGATGCAAGTATGACTGCATGTAAGAACCAATATAGGATATATATTTTGCCAATGTTTCAAAAGTGCGAGTATATGTAATATTGTTTTGAAATCCATTGCGGTCTTCATTGTCGAGTTAGGACCTTGGCGTTTTGTATATATCCCGAATTGGCGTCACACTTTTCAAGTGTCGCAGACTCCTCGTAAGTATAAGGATGTGTCTTTGTAAGTCCTGAGCCCCCGTGTTGGTGGGCTGGACTTTTGATAAGTATTACCGTCGTCTCCTTGTAAGTGAGCGAGGTTTAATGAGTTTTACCTTCGTCTCCTTGTAAGTGAGCAAGGCATTCAATGATGTAAGTTTTACCCGTGAGTAGGGCCTTCAAATATGTAAGTTTGTCCCCGGACTCTCTTGACAGAGGAAGACTTTCCATAATCCTGAGTGCGTAAGTTTGAAATATTTTTGACATATACGTATTATCGCGACGTTATATGAAAAATATTTTGAACGCAATTCAAACACAATAATAAATATGTCATTTTATAAGTGTCGCGATATTTATTTTTTGAAAAATAATGTTTTTTCTCACAAAACATTTTCTTCAAAATTATGCGTCTTGCATATAGATATTTTTAGAGAGATGCAGCTCGTACGATCTTCTAAATATCCACAATTATTCAATATAAATATCTCGTACGATATTTTCCAAAATATACGTGTCTTCCAAATTTGGATTTCACGAGTAATTTTACAAGCATAAAAATATATTACTCACACGTATTTTAAAATAATAAATATTTTTCTGTATAAAAAATATTCGAAAAACAAAATTATTTATGCATGCGTGACATAATATTTGTGGAACAAAATAACTGCAGAAAAATAAAAGTCGAAGGCTTAGCTTTTATTTTTGCTTGCGGTCGGTTTCAATTTTCTGGCACNTTGCTGTGTCATGCTCCCACCAATCTTCTTGTCTAATTCAGTGTGCTTCTTCATCTGTTGTTGGTTTGGAATATGCAGCTGCCAAATGGGTCCAGGTCCCTGACAATCATTTGTCAGGACCAATTATCCAATAATCTGTTCCTGGGCCGTTGTATTAACAATCCAATGGCCTAGATTTAAAAAAAAAATTCGCCTGTTCCGCTATACTTTACCGCGGACCAGTACTGTACCACGCTTCTTTTCCACGGATCGCACAGTCGTTCCGCTATAAATTACCGCGAAATGGCAAATGACCAAAATGCCGTTCCCCGGTTCTGTGCCCTAAATGATCATTTTGATCACATTATTGGTCACTTTCACAATTTGTAATTTAATTGAAATTTGTGAGCTTGAGGAGGGTGAAAGCTTGAGGAAGTAGAAACATATTGTGTTGATTCTTCATATTGGGTAAGCATTTTTTTATCTTTCATTGCATTATTATGGCGGATAAGATGTTTGGAAATCATGTTTCTAGAAAAAAATCAAGAAATATTGTTATAAATGATTTTGAAGATGATATTTTTGTTGGCAAGGATACTTCAAAATTTATGGGTGAGGAAGATGTTAAATATGTTAAGATTGTTGATGATGATGGTGATGAATTTTTTGTTAGTGAACAATTTGAAGATGATGATGAAAAAATTAGGGAAAGTAGTGATAAAAATGTTATTGATGTTGATGAAGATGAACATAATTTTATTCTTTACTTGCATCAATCATTTGATAGTTTAGAAGCCGCGAAAAGGTTTTTTTAGGGGTTATGCTTTGAAGAACGGTTTTGCAATTAAAATTCAAACAACGCAAAAGCGCGTTAAAAGTAATGAAATTTATGCTAGGCGGTTTTTTTGTAATTTGGCGGGTCAAAATAAGGGTAAAAATATTGTTGATGATAATGATGATGATGAGATATTCATCGGTAGTACAAAAAGTAAGGGTAAGGGTAAACGTCGAAGAGATATACTCCTGAGAAGTGATTGTAAAGTGAAAATGTACGTTATGAACCATAAAAGCACAAGTAGTTGGAAGATCACCCCATTAGAATTATCACACAATCATGAAGTTGTCACCCCCTCGAAGATGAGTTTGATTCGTAGGAAGAGGCATGTAACGGCCGCCCAAAGGAATATAATGAAAACTTTACATATGTTGGGTGTAGCTCCGAGTCAACAAATGAATATATTTTGTAATTTGAAGGGTGGAGCCGAAAATGTTGGTTTTGACGGACAACATGTTAGGAATGTCGTACGTGACTATAGGAAGGACAACTTAGGGGTTAATGATGCCCAAGTTGGATTGGATTTGTTGTATCGGTTAAAAGAAGAAAGTGGTGGGAATTTCTTTATTAGAACTCTACTTGATGATGAATAAAGATTGAAGTGTCTTGTATGGGTTGATCCCCACTCTTTGATGGCATACAAGAATTTCGGTGACGTAGTTGCGTTTGATACTACTTATCGAACCAATATGTATGCTATGCCATTTGTCCCTTTCACCGGGGTGAACCATCACTACCAATCGATTCTTTTTGGTTTTGCACTAATGCAGGATGAATTGAAAACAAGTTTTGAGTGGGTATTAGGTATTTGGTTAGAGGTCGTGGAAGGAAAACAACCCTTGGCAATCATTACCGATCAAGATCAAGCGATGGCCGGGGCAATTGAATCTCAACTACCGAACACCACACATTTATTGTGTTCGTGGCACATTAGTAACAAATTCCCCGAGAAGCTTTCAACTTATTATTCGAAGTACCCGGAAGATTTTAAAGCCAATTTTAACAATTGCATCTACAATTCATTGACCGAAGATGTGTTTGAGGAAAGGTGGAAAGCTTTGGTGTCAAAGTATAAATTAGAAGATCATACATGGCTACAAGGCTTGTATAGTTTGAAGCATAAATGGATCAAGGCTTACACAAGGAACATATTTTCCGCGGGTCAAAACATAACATCAAGAAGTGAAGGCATGAATGCTTTCTTTGATGCCTATGCCGGTTCGTGCACGGGATTGAAAGAATTTGTTGAGGGTGCACAAAAAGCTTTGGAACGACAATTCATGTGGGAGAAAGAAGAGGATTACAAGACACGCCATAAAATTCGAGGAATGAAAATGAACACGGCTTTGGAGAACCATGCCGCTTCCACTTACACGAAAGAAATGTTTAGAAGATTTCAAGAGCA
>PHNY01084014.1:1105-13383 GCA_003724115.2 Anethum foeniculum
TATTTAATACACATTTATATTCACGTAAATTTCCCGGATATTACATTTTCCCCACTGCTAAAACTCACCACTGCCATGATTAGCTAGATGATGTTTTAAGCTTTGTTTTGATATAAAGATCGTATGAAATGGATTTACGGTTTAGGAGAAACGGTCGTTTTAATAATCAGCGTTTCGTGAAATCACCCCTTATCATATAATCAATTTTGTGGATGTTTTTAAGGATCATAAAAGGATTGTTAGATTAATTTTCAATTTTATAAAAATGATGGAGTCGGCGTGAGCGGAAATGTTAAGTAAATGACTTGAAAACAAACTTTAAGCTTATGTAAGAGTTAAATATTAAGTTTTCATCAAAGGTCGGTAACTAATCCCGAGTAATGCTATTGTTTATAGATTATTGGAGCGACCCGAGACCCGCTACCACCTCAAGATTACCAGGCAAGTTGCAAACCCCTTACTGTTGTTGTTGTGATTAAAAGTTGAATGATTATACAATGTGATAGAAATGCATGCATGATTTGAAACTCTTATTTCTTCAAATATACGAAGCATGTTTTAAATGTTGAGCTTATGAGCTAATAATACTTATAATAGCTATAAGCTAGATTTTACAAGGAACCCTTAAGTATAGGTTTTATGATTTCAACGAGTTTTGAACAGGGAGACGATGTTCCCGAATACGCTATGCGTAGTTTTCAATAATGAATACTCGAATAAAATTCATTCAAGAGTATTATTTTGAAGTGTATAATTATTTTAAAGATTCAATTAAAGATTTTGTTTTCGAACAATTTACTTAAATTATCAAGTGGATATTATTTTGAATATATATCCAAAGAAGGTTAATAAAAAAAAGTTTACGAAATTACAGGATGAGTATTATTTTCAAATATCCTTCTAAGGATTTAAATCACAATTATTTGATTTAAGGATATTCTTTAATAAATATTTAAATAAAGAATATATTTTAAATACTAATCAACTATTTCCCAAAAAAATAAGGATGATTTGAAAATCTTCTATTACTGTCTATACTTTCGAAAAATGTTTTCGAACCTTATCAAGGATACTTTAAAAAGTAAAGAGAGGATCCCAAACCCTATTTTCAATTTGAATCTCGATTCGAAGGAGATTTAAATATTCGCTCAAAAGATGGGAAGTCCTGCTCGATGAATGTTTAAAAATTAGCAAGGAAGTTGCTAAAAGATAAAAAAGAAGATTTTATTACTTACCCAACGATCGGGATGTAAGTCAAAGGATAAGTTTAATCCATTAACAAGCATCGCTTGGGAAATATTGGTGGGTCCTCCTTTCCAAAAACCCGATACGATTTCTTTGTGGAGTCCTATTAACAAGTTTCTACTTGGGAAAATGGAGGCGTACTTTACGTTTCAGAGTCATGGATTCTATTCGAACTAGGAGTTAGCGTAAGAGGCCGAGTGGCGTAGGTCTAGCACTATATATATATTGGCCCAAATGGCCAGGATGTTCCGGGAGCGGTTCATCCCAACAGGAAGAGTTCCGAGAGCGGTTCATTCCTGAGGAAGTTCTGGGAGCAGTTCTTCCTTCTACATGTAGACATAATTGGGTTGTACAACTGCGACTGATCATCGTAAGTATACAACCGGGAGCGGTGATACTCCAATTTATTAGTTCATCACCCAAAATGGATATTTTCTGCAACTCTATCAAAGTCACCCCGTAGGAAAGGCTACGGCTGTGTCGTAAATGAGAGTTGGCAGGGTCAAACGTTCAAAATGACGTTTTAAAATGAAGTATCTAGTAACTTCATATTTTAAACAAAAGTCCGAGACTTAGGTTATAAATGACATAACAAAGAAGTGCTCAATGGTTTTTCAAGAAAAATATCGAAAGACAAGGTTGGATATATAAGATCACCTTGTATGTTTTAATTGTAACAACAGGTATTTTACAAAAAGAGTATTAATGATAATGCTTTATAAAAGATTCTAAAAAATATCAAAAGACAAGGTTGGATATATATAAGATCGCCTTGTATGTTTTAATCGTAACATTATGTACATGTTACAAATAAGAAGAGAATTGACGATAATGCCTTATAATAAATGTTTTCTGAAAGATATTAAAAGACAAGGTTGGATTTTTAAGATCACCTTGTAGTAGTACTTTATGACGTACATTTGAACTCTGTTCATATTTTTTTTATTAAACAGAGGTTTTCAGAAATTATGAAAAGATATTATGTTGAAGTACTTTGTAACTTCATCGTTTAAACTCTATTAAAATTTTGTTCATATTATGCATAACAATGGTTTTAGAGATATTATGAAGGTTATATTGCATTATCAGTCAGTTATATATATTCTTGTGGGCTATATTGATCACCCTTGCTTTATTTTATTTATCACACAACAACAACTAGGCAAGATGGCCAGACTCAAGCATACCCTACGCAAGTCCGTAGGAAACGCTCCTCGACTACCCGCTGATATCGTAGTCGCTATTGCTACAGAGTTAGAAGCTACCCCTAGGCTAGACTTTCAGCTTTTGGTATCAGACTTAATTATATTATGACTTGTCTAATATTATGGAAAGGAGCGGACAAACTTATGTTTAATCTTTTGAGTCTGTAATAACTTTAATTTGTGGATTACATGACTGGATACTTATTTCAATTTCATCTCTGGGACTATAACTGGTTGTGGTGTGTGTGTATTATTGAGGGGTCACAACATGCAACTATTTATTTGTGATTCAAGTTAAGTATTGATATTGGAATCAAAGACCGTAACAACTCGGATCCCTGACCCCGAATCTGGGGGTGTTACAGAAATGGTATCAGAGCGAATAGTTATAAACCCCAGAGATGATGAGACGTAATGAGAATAAATTTACCAAGATAATAAGAACTCTTGCAAAGTTTATAGTTGGACTACCTAACGTAGTACCGACAGTTAAAACCCTTATGGGAACTTTTATAATACCAAGATTATAACCTAGCTCGTTTAATATGTAGGCGAGAGAGGACGCTGACTTAGAGATGTATGAGCAGCAGCACGATGAGGCGTTACTACACGCTATGCATCAGCCCATCCCCTAACTGAGGACCCCGAGGAGGGTGTTGATGTTGATCAGGATACGGAGCCACTTACTGGTGTGGACTCCGATGAGCAGGATCCCATTGAAGATACTGAGCCACTTGAGGACGAGGACTCAGGGGAGGATCAGTCTAAGGAGGATCCCATGGAGGATGTCGAGCCACCAGCGGATGAGGACCATGAGGAGGATCCAGCTGAGGAGGACCCTGAGGAGACTCCAGATGAGGAGGTTCCGACCGAGTTAGATTCTGATCTGCCTTATGAGGCTGATGATGAGGCCCCTGCTGATGAGCCTAATATGGATGGTGTTGAGTACATTGATATCCACATGCACCCACTCCCTGTTGTTAGATCCCCTTCCCCTCCACCACTACCATTGAGTCCCCTTGATGATGGCTCTAAGGATTCTGCCTCCGAGGACTTGGAGTTTGAGGATGCCCCACCCTCTGAGCCAGATACCCCACCTCCTGGTGCCGTAGAAGGAGTGCCATTACCCCTGCACAACACGATAGTTAACACTTTGAGCACTGAGTTGGCCACTGCTGAGGCCAGATTGGGGGAGGCGAGGCGAGAGCTAGACATCGAGAGATTTACCAGGTTTACATTCCAGCTGGGCAGGCAGGCCGCCATTCCTCGGGCGGCTAGGAGGGAGCTAACCAGTATCGAGCTGAGGGCTCGTACTAGGCTTCGAGCTCTTCAGGGAGATGGGGATGGTAGGATACCAGGGCAGAGGCTGAAGAGATCTTCAGGAGCGCGATGCTCAGAGTTAGAGACTTGACCCGTGGCTGATAGTTGATTCAGAGGTACTGATGTGGTAGTCTAGTCTTCTAGTTGCAGATGGCCATAGTATAGTGCCGATTTTCCGGGATAGTTCCACTTGTATATTGATATCCCTTTTATGACTAGATGGATAGACTTTGTATTTCACTTTTGACGAGGCAGGATGGTTGTACTTTTTACTGGGTCGGATTATGTATTTCTCGTATCATGTATATATTTGTTTCTCTTCAGTTCAGTTTAGCCCTTTGTGACGAGATCACCAGGCTGTTTTATTTATTTACCGCACTGCTTGCTCATTGAATTGTTATATTTATATAGAACTGTGGGATTCATATTCCAAATATAATGACTGTGTAAAAAGGACAACTTTAACAAGCAATTAAAACTTAATGATTTTTTTCCCAAAAATTTATCAACAATATGCCACCAAGAAGAATTGGAACTAGGGCAAACCCTGCGGTCG
Source organism: Anethum foeniculum (assembly GCA_003724115.2). Taxonomy (NCBI): domain Eukaryota; kingdom Viridiplantae; phylum Streptophyta; class Magnoliopsida; order Apiales; family Apiaceae; genus Anethum; species Anethum foeniculum. The sequence continues at coordinate 5,432 of PHNY01084014.1, forward strand.
AAGAGGACCAGGGGAGCCATAACCAAGACAGAAGGAACCTAGAGAACAGTGAAGAGGAAGATGAGGATTATAATCTCCAAGACGACTCCTATTATGGAGAAGAGGAGGAAACCTTTAATGATGAGGAATTTGAGGAAGAATAGACGGAAGTGGAACAACAAGAGGAAAACCCAGGCGGGGACCCCATGGGACAGTTCATGAACTTACTTAGGCAGAACTTAGAACGCCGTCCAAATCCACTACCCCAGGGAACCAATAGTTTTGTGGCGAGTGCGTTCAGGGCCTTTAAGTCCCTTAAGTCCTCAGAATTCCACGAATCAGCCAACCCAGTTAAGGCAAGAGCATGGCTAAAGGAAATGGAAAAGTCCTTTGAGATCCTAAGTATCGATGAGGCACAAAAGACTGTATTTGCTACTTACTTGTTGAAGGGTGAGGCCAACTACTGGCGGGAAGCCAAGAAAGATATGGAAACAGATGCTATAATAACCTGGGAAAGGTTCAGTCAATTGTTTCTAGAGAAGTACTTTCCAAGGTACATGGAAAACCAGATGGAGCTCAAGTTTCCGGAGCTGAAGCAGAATAACCTATCAGTGGCTGATTATGAGGCCAAATTTACGGAATTATCTATGTTTGTGCAGGAGTTCGTGAATACTGAAGAAAAGAAAACTAGGAGGTTTTAGCAAGGACTGAAACAATGGATTCAGAATAGGGTGGCTATCTTTGAGTGTACGGACTTTGCCACCCTGGTGCAAAAAGCAACGATAGTGGAAACAGGAAGTGAACAGATGCAGAAAGAAAATCAGAAAGGAGGATTAAAGAGGAAGAGCACGAGTATGGGCGGAGGTTCTATAGGAGGGAACCTCCCGAACAAGTCCAATCGAGGAGCAATATCCCTACCTGGCCAGAGCATGGGATTTAGGCGACCTACGAACATAAATGTGAGCCAGAGCGGCTAGCAATCTGGGGCGTCCCGTTCTAATCAACCTCAACCCCCATTGCCAGTATGCGCTTCTTGTGGAAGGACGCATCCTGGAGAGTGTAAATCGAAAACAGCCACTTGCTTTAAGTGTGGAAAGTAGGTCACTATTCCACCGCTTGTAACAATGCTGGTCTCTCTTGTTTCCAGTGTGGACGCCAAGGTCAAATGAAAAAGGACTGCCTAATGAACAAACCCACAACTTCAAGGGCATGCAGAGCTGCCTCAAACAAGCCACCAACTGCTAGGACTTTCAACATGACCGTTCAGGATGCGGTGAAAGATTCCGACATGATAGCAGGTACCCTTTCTCTTTAATCAGTCAGTGCAAATGTTTTATTTGATTCTGGAGCAACTAAATCGTTTATATCGAGAGATTTTGCACGTAAACTAAAGCTTAAGGCTAAACCCTTGAGAGAATCATTACAAGTAGAAATAGCCAACTGCGAGATCTTCCCAGTTCACCAAATTCATCCTGATTGCGAATTAGACATAGGAGGTCAACCTTTTAGTGTTGACCTGATTCCTTTTAAGCTAGGAGAATTTGATGTAATTTTAGGAATGGATTGGTTGTCTAGCAACAATGCTCAGATAGACTGTAAAGGGAAAAAGATTAAGTTAATTACCTTAGGAAATAAGGAAATTATATTTAAAGGAAAGCGACAAACGCAAAAGTTTTTGACCATGGCCCAGACCAAAAGGTTATTACGAAAAGGAAATGAGGCTTATTTAGCCTATGTGGTGGACACCCAGAGGGAGGTGCCTGACTTGCAGGATATTCCGGTGGTCAACGAGTTCGAAGATGTGTTTCCACAAGATCTTCGAGGACTACCACCAGATAGAGTAATCGAGTTTGCTATCGAGTTAGCCCCGGGAACGGCGCTAGTTTCGAAGGCCCCGTACCGATTAGCCCCCGTAAAAATGAAAGAATTAGCTTCTCAGTTGCAGGAGCTATTGGAGAAGGGTATGATAAGACCCAGTGTGTCGCCATGGGGGGCACCGGTATTATTTGTTAAAAAGAAAGATGGAAGTATGAGGTTGTGTATCGACTATCGAGAGTTGAACAAACTAACCATAAAGAATAGGTACCCGTTACCTAGGATAGATGAATTGTTCGACCAGCTAAAAGATGTTTTCTATTTTTCTAAGATCGATCTGAGGACTGGATATCATTAGCTGAAGATTAAACCCGAAGATATCCCAAAGACTGCGTTCCGTACTAGGTATGGACACTTTGAGTTCTTAGTGATGTCCTTTGGATTAACCAATGCCCCAGCAGCTTTCATGGATTTAACGAACAGGGTGTTCAAGAAGTATTTGGACAAATTTGTAATAGTCTTTATTGACGACATTTTAATCTACCCAAGGACAGAGGTAGAACATGCAGAACATTTAAGGCTAGCCCTAGGAATACTTAGGAAAGAACAATTGTACGCCAAGTTCTCAAAGTGTAAATTTTGCCAGAATGAAGTTCAGTTTTTAGGACACGTGATCAACAAGGAAGGAGTGTTGGTTGACCCCTCCAAGATAGAGGCCGTTTCAAACTGGGAAAGGCCAACCACACCCACAGAGGTAAGAAGTTTCATAGTGTTAGCAGGGTATTATCGGAGATTTGTTCAGGATTTTGTAAGGATCATAGTTCCGTTAACATGACTTACCCGAAAGACCGAGAAGTTCGAATGGACTGAAAAATGTGAGAAAAGCTTCCAGGAGCTAAAGAAAAGATTGGTAACAGCCCCCGTGTTGGCATTACCTGATGGAAAAGGAGATTTTATGATTTATAGTGACGCTTTGCATAAAGGGTTAGGATGCGTGCTTATGCAGCACGGCAAAGTAATCGCGTATGCGTCTAGGCAATTAAAGGAGTATGAGATTCAATATCCTACTCACGATCTAGAACTCGCGGCGATATTTTTCACCTTGAAAATTTGGAGGCACTATTTGTACGGAGAGAAGTGCGAGATTTTCACTGACCATTAGAGCCTCAAATATATCTTCACGCATAAAGAACTTAATATGCGCAAGAGGAGATGGTTAGAATTAATCAAGGACTATGATTGTGAGATTCTGTATCACCCAAGGAAGGCCAATGTGGTGGCTGATGCCCTCAATAGGAAAGAGAAGCTCAAGATGATAATGTCATCAGAAGAGCTAATAAGAGAGTTTGAGAAAATGGAGATAGAGGCAAAGGTAACCGGAAGTTGTACTAAGAAGTTGTGCGAAATTACGTTACAACCGCCACTGTTGGAGAAAATTAGATTGTGCCAAGAAAGAATGATGAGCGAAGATAGGGAGTCAATGACAGGAGAAGAGATCAAGGAAAGGAGAGATGATAAAGGAATAATGAGGTATTCTGTTAGGATTTGGTCCCAAATGTTCAAGAACTGAAAGATGAAATCTTGTACGAGAGTCACAATTCGAGGTGTTCGATTCACCCAGGGAGCACTAAGATATATAGGGATTTAAAAGGATACTATTGGTGGCCCAATATGAAAAAGGATGTCGTTGAGTGGGTAAGCAAATGCTTGACTTGCCAAAGAGTGAAAGCGGAACATCAGAGGCCCAGTGGACTTTTGCAACCCCTGGAGATTCCCGAATGGAAATGGGAACAGATAGCCAAGGACTTTGTGGTAGGTTTACCAAGAACCAAGATCAATCATGATGTCATATGGGTAATCATAGACCGATTGACGAAGTCAGCTCACTTTCTCCCGATCAATGAAAGGTACACCGTCAATAGACTAGTGGATATCTATGTAAAAGAGATAGTAGCATGTCATGGAGTCCCAGTATTCATTGTCTCGGACCGAGACCCTTGATTTAATTCCAAATTCTGGAGAAGCTTTCAGGAATGCGCGGGGACCAAGTTGAACATGAGTACCGCTTACCATCCCCAGACTGACGGGAAAAGTGAAAGGACCATCCAGACACTAGAGGACATGTTGAGCGTCTGCGCGATAGACTTTAAAGGAAATTGGGATGATCACTTGCTGCTAATCGAGTTCTCTTATAACAAAAGCTTTCATGCCAGTATTGGGATGCCACCTTACGAGGCCCTTTATGGACGGAAATGCCGATCTCCCTTGTATTGGGATGAAGTCGGAGAACGTAAGATGTTCGGGCTCGAAGTGGTCCAAAGAACCAAGGATATTATAGATCTGATCCGAGGACGGCTGATAGCAGCCCAAGATCGACAGAAGAAGTATGCCGACTTGGCCCGTAAGGACAAGGAATACGAAGTAGGGGACCTAGTGCTGTTAAAGGTATCCCCTTGGAAAGGATTGATGAGGTTTGGAAGGAAAGGAAAACTAAGCCCAAGATATATTGGTCCATTCGAGATCTTAAGACGTATTNCAGAAATTGGCTTATGAGTTAGCCTTACCCCCGAACCTATAGCAAGTGCACAATGTGTTCCATGTGTCCATGTTAAGAAAATATAACCCAGATGCCCGACATATAGTGGAATACGAGCACGTGGACATGCAACCGGACCTAACCTATGTGGGGCAACCAGTAAAGATTATAGATCAAAAGGAACAGGTGCTCCGGAACAAGGTCATCAAGCTAGTCAGAGTTTTGTGGCAGAACCATAATGTGGAAGAATCAACTTGGGAACTAGAAAGCGCAATGCTAGAAAAGTATCCCCAATTATTTTTTAGCTGATTCCGGGACGGAATCCTTTTAAGGAGGGGAGATTGTAATAACCCCAATTTTTGTAACTATTCAAAATCCTGATGAATAGTAACTTTTGCTGATTGAAAAATATAATTAGACCACACTATATAGGACATCTTTTATGGAAATTCTTAGTCCGTATTAGTGTTCGGTAATGGATATAAGTGTATGTAAAAGCCTTCGAATTTCGAAAACGTGCACTTTTATTTTTCCCGAGAATCTACCAGATACTGAAGGAATTGAGTATAGGGTATTAAGGAATAAAGGATGAAAGATCCAAGGATGATTAAAAGAATGAATAGAGGAATAAAGATTATTAATAGGGTTTTAGAGAAACCCCTAACAATAGAACCATAGATGTATTCCTTCAATCGATCAACAGGTATGAGCGATAACGAGTCGTAAAATGATTAAACGACTAAGAAACAAGCTTGTGCAAGTGGCAAGACAAGCAACCAAGCTAGTTAAAGGATGAACCAAGTAATTAGCATGCTAAATAAGTGGTTACATGAGGATGACTTCATTAAACCATAGGAAATGAACACATGGATGAAAGATGATATCAAGTGAATGACATAAGCACCTTTTAAAGTTAAAAACCCTTAGATATTATATGGACCAAGCATTATTTCATATTCCCCAAAATCAACCAAGGCAAAAAATCACCTTTTCTCTCCTTTTCTTCATGTTGCCCTCGGCCTAGCTCTTTAAGGAAGAAAAAGAAAAGCAAAGTTCAAGCTCTAGTCCACCATAATTCTTAAGGTAATTTCTATAGCCCCCACATTTCATAACTAAGACATCCTACTAGTTTAAGCTTTGAATTCCATGGATAGCTTGTCCAAAAAATCATCAAAGAGATGATGAATAATAAATATTCTAGAAACTAACCTTGATTCTTTGTGTTTTCATGAAGATCAAAGTGTATTAAGACTATCTAAAGGCTCCTTAAGGCATCCTAGTGACCATAACCACTCCAAGGAAGGTATAATCACTTCAAACCCTAGTTTGACTTTGAGTTTTGTTTGAGTTTTAAGCATAGTTTTGATGGTTGTTAATGGATGAGTTGTAAAAGCTATATTGTAGCATGTTTAGCTAAGATATTTAGTCATGAATGTCGAATGAATGGTCCATGTATGATACATGGTATAAGTGGATGATATTGAGAGGTTTTGACTATTATGGATAGTATAAGTTGTGATCTTGAGGTGTTGGTGATTGGGTATTGTTTTGACGTAGTTACGATTTTGGAAATCATGTAAACATAGCCGTCGTAATGCCCGATTTTCAATCCCCTATTTTTGTGTGCAACCTTGGGCTCATTTTCCCCACTGTTAAAACTCACCACTGCCATGATTAGCTAGATGATGTTTTAAGATTCATTTTGATATAAAGATCGTATGAAATGGATTTACGGTTTAGGAGAAACGGTCGTTTTAATAATCGGCATTTCGCGAAATCACCCCTTATAGTATAATCAACTTTGAGGATGTTTTTAAGGATCATAAAAGGATTGTTGGATCATGAAACTTTTAAGTAAAGTGTATAAGGCAGTTGGTAATTCCCTCGTGAAGGTTTCGCGTTAAAAAGATTATTTTTCAATTTTATAAAAATGATGGAGCCGAGGGTGCGTGGGCGGAAATGTTAAGTAAATGACTTGAAAACAAACTTTAAGCTTATGTAAGAGTTAAAGATTGAGTTTTCATCAAAGATCGGTAACTAATCCCGAGTAATGCTATTGTTTATAGATTATCGGAGCGACCCGAGACCCGCTACTACCTCAGGTTTACTAGGCATGTAGCAAACACCTTACTGTTGTTTTTGTGATTAAAAGTTGTATGATTATACAATGTGATAAAAATGCATGCATGATTTGAAACTCTTATTTCTTCAAATATACAAAGTATATTTTAAATGTTGAGCTTATGAGCTAATAATATTTATGATAGCTATAAGCTAGATTTTACAAGGAACCCTTAAGTATAGGGTTTTTGATTTGAACGAGTTTTGAACCGGGAGACGATATTCCCGAATACGCTATGCGTAGTTTTCAATAATGAATACTTGAATAGAATTCATTCAAGATTATTATTTTGAATTGAATAATTATTTTAAAGATTCACTTAAAGATTTTGTTTTTGAAGAATTTACTTAAATTATCAAGTGGATATTATTTTGAATATATATCCAAAGAAGGTTAATAAGAAAAAGTTTACGGAAATTACAAGATGAGTATTATATTTAAATATCCATCTAAGGATTTAAATCACAATTATTTCATTTAAGGATATTCTTTAATAGATATTTAATTAAAGAATAAATTTTAAATACACATTAACTATTTTCAGAGAGGATCCCAAACCCTATTTTCAATTTAAATCTCGATACGAAGGAGATTTAAATATTCGCTCAAAAGATGGGAAGTCCTACTCGATGAATGTTTAAAAATTAGCAAGGAAGTTGCTAAAAGNTAAGATTTTAGTACTTACCCAACGCTCAGGAAGTAAGTCAAATGATAAGTTTAATCCATTAACAAGCATCGCTTGGGAAATATTGGTGGGTCCTCCTTTCCAAAAACACGATACGACTTCTTTGTGAAGTCCTATTAACAAGTTTCTACTTGGGGAAAGGGAGACATACTTTACATTTCAGAGTCATGGATTCTATTCGAACTAGGAGTTAGCGTAAGAGGGTGAGTGATGCCGGTCCAGCACTATATATATTTTGGCCCAATTGGCCAGGATGTTCCGGGAGCGGTTCATCCTAACAGGAAGAGTTCCGGAAGCAGTTCATTCCTGAAGAAGCTCTGAGAGCAGTTCTTCCTTCTACATGTAGACATAATTGGGTTGTACAACTGTGACTGATCATCGTAAGTATACAAACGGGCGCGGTGATACTCCAATTTATTAGTTCATCATCCAAAATGGATATTTTCTATAACTATATCAAAGGCACCCCATAGGAAAGGCTACGGCTGTGTGGTAAATGAGAGTTGGCATGGCTAAACGTTCAAAATGGTGTTTTTAAAATGAAGTATCTAGTAACTTCATATTTTAAACAAAAGACTGAGACTTAGGTTATAAATGACATAACAAAGAAGTGCTCAGTGGTTTTTCAAGAAAAATATCGAAAGACAAGGTTGGATATATAAGATCACCTTATATGTTTTAATTGTTACAATAGGTATATGTTACAAAAAGAGTATTGATGATAATGCTTTATAAAAGATTCTGAAAAATATCAAAAGACAAGGTTGGATATATATAAGATCGCCTTGTATGTTTTAATCGTAACATTATGTACA
>PHNY01084014.1:20513-39184 GCA_003724115.2 Anethum foeniculum
TGAAGATTGCAGAATTGTTCGTACGAAGACTCTAGAAGAATAAGAGAAGACGGAACAGCTTTTCAGTGGACAAGGCCTCCAGAAACTAAGTCAAAATGAACTATTGGAAGGTGTAGGCGCCACTAGGGATGTACAAGGCCATATTTGGCGCCACCTACTTGTTAGTGCATTAAAAACTAAGTAATAAGTCACTTGGTTGCACTAGTAGGCGCCTCCATAAGTCACTTCACTCTGGGCGCAACTTGGGCTTGGTGGTTTAGAAACTAAGTAAGAAACACCCCCTAGGCGCCACTTAGCCTCCCTTTACCCCCCTAGGCGCCACAAGTGAGTTATGTTTATGATTATAAGTGCTTGACTTGCTTCCTAGGCGCCACCACTCCTTGTATTAATATGTATTCAAGTTACAAAGCTACAGAGGTTATTCAGGCGCAACAAAGGGTACATGTGCAAGCTGTTAATTCAAATGCTTGGACGAGAGTGTGCCACGTCTTCAAGCCTATCTCACCTACCACCTACCATCTATATAAGAAGATCAAAATATTGGTTTTGTATCTCTCTTTTACGTATTGAAGGCGAAGCTTTTGCACTCTTGCTTTTGGAAATTAGCTCTTTATTTCATTGATTTGACAAGGAGAAATCATGCCCAATTTTATTCTCACCGTTTAAAGTCTTACACAATTGTTGTGACACTCAAAAGCTATATTCTCTTTGCTGTTATTGTTTAATCATTTATACGAGCTATGGCTTTTTAGAGTGATAGGATAAACACTTGTAGTTGATATCTTATATCCATTGTAGTGTTTACTTCCATTGTTGCGTTAAGTAATTTGTATTTGATGGTGTAACCAAAACCTTCGAGGTTTATTTTCTTAATAAAGAATTTAACCCCGGATCTCTGTGTTTGTGTTCTTTCATTTTGATTTTTATTTTCCGCTGCATCTGATCTCAAAAAACGAAGAACATACATTCACCCCCCCCCCTCTATATGTACCTTTTAGACCTAACAATGGTTTGTTGATTGGGTGTGTTGGTAAATGAATTTAACAAAGTTAAATTCGCGATTGATAAGATTATAGCCGTTGTAATCCCCGTTTGCATTTAAGCCTTATTAAAACAAGAAGTGCGAACTATTAAGCTATGATAATTGAACACCAATGCATATGTACGTGTATCTCTTGGATTTTAGTTTGTTTTGGTGCAAGAATCATGTTGTTTCGTTTTACGGTTTAGGAGAAAAGTCCGTTTTACTAAACTGCTGATTGAACCCAATTTGATGGTATAAACAAGCCCCTTAAACATGGTTAAAAATTATAAAACTTGGTCAGTCGATGAATTAAACAGCGGGGAAGCCCTCTGAAAAATTTGAGCTTAAGATGTTAAATTTTTTATTTTATATAAATATTGGAAACGAAGTTGCGTGATGGCGCTAAGCCTGCATAGCCACTGCATAGCTCCTGCCCTGTTTGGTTAATTCGGCAAAATTAATCTTCTAACCAGAATCATGTTTTTGCTTAATTATAAAGTAGAAGTTCTCTAGATCGTGTACGCGAAAACGGTGCGTCATTTGAGTTAACGGTTAAGGAGATAGAGGCGTTTTAGTGAAACTAGCACAAATAGTACAACTCTGTAATTGACTTGGATTCTAAAATGCGTTTCACCTATTTAAACTTGGGATATCTGAATCGAAACATTTTTGATAAATATTAAAAATACTCAAGAAGCTCGCTGAGGTGGTTTCGTACTTAATTACGAATTTTCCGATTTACTAAAAATGATGAAGCGCGAGGCGCGTAATAGTGATTCTATGAAAAGTCAACTCTAGAGGTACTACTTTGACCGTCTATTTTGGCTAAGTTAAAATAATAATTTGGAGTGGATCAAAACACGAAATTTGTTGAGAATGATCACGACTAGATATTGGATTAAAGAATTGGATTGAAAGCCATTGAAAAGATAGTTTTACGAGTGGGTAAAATAGACCCGGGGTAGGAAAGTGAATAAGATTCGTAGGACGGGGAAGTTAGAAATCCCTTAACTTGTTAATAAAGTTGAGCATACTTACTGCAAATATAGGTAGCATTCTAACTGAAAAGGCTAATAGAGATTAAAAATCTGTTTTTAGATCTATCTGGAATGAGTGAACCGGGAAAATGCACTATGGACCCAGGCAAATTTTCCAACCTTGCACTTATTTTTCAAAATATAATATCTTTGTTTTCCATATAAAATTTAAGTATGTTATGCATGTTTTCGAGACTTCAACTTTATGTATCAAGCATATTTTTAAAATTGTTGCGTTGTGCATTTACGTATTATGCTATGATTTATCGGTTTTGTATACAATGATTAAAAGTATCGTTTGTTATAACGATTTCATTAAGTGGTAGGGTTATATATTCGAGATATAACCCGGTATGTATATAAATGCTCTAGGATAGAACGTATTTGTATGATTGATATATAAATCGGGAGTCGGAGCTATTTTGACGATAGAAGCTGTCATAAAAACCCGGTGGTCGCCAGCGACAGTTTATTTTAAATATAGGTTGATAAATATTCAAATGAATACAACTTGAATATTTTTATACTGTGAATGATTTAAATAATATTCTTAAATATTTAAAGTAAATGGATATTAATTTGAATATTCATTTAAAATGATTTATTAATTGATTATTATTTAATAAATATTACTTAAAAATTCATTAAATATTCTAAAATTATTTAAAAATCATTAAATATTATTTGAAGGACTTTATGAATTATTAAAAATATTTTATGACCTTTAGAAAATTATCTTAAAATAGTAAGAGGTTCCCAAATAATATTTCACACAAGCTATACAATCCCCTAATGCGTGATCAAATCTTCTTTAACTTATACCCATCCTAGGAATGTATAAGTTGTTTACTTCCTCGCTTGTCAAAAGTACGTGTTATTTCAAATCATTTCCCTTACTATAGTTAGGGCTTCTGATGTACCAAAAATAAGCAATAATATCGCAAGTGCACGATCATCATTTCAATATTTTTAAAGTTCGTTCCGCAGAGACTATTTATTTTTCGCAAATACCTTAATCTTTAATTTAGGCGAACCAGAAGAATTAATATAAAGGAGGAATTTATTTGAAAAAAATTTAACTATAAATTAATATGAGCATAAGGTGAAACTATATTATGGAGATTAGAATTAAATGCACGTGCTAAAGGAGATAGACTAATGATTGGTGTAATAAGTAACTAATAATGAAAGTGTCTAATTTCGTCTATTATTTTATCAACAAGGAGAATAATATATTTAAAGATACTTTACCATTTAAACAGATAAATCCTCTTGCACTTTTTTGTCTTGTCGTTAATGGCAAGTTTATAAGTCTTTTCTTTGTGGCAAGTTTTATACACATCTTTATTATTAGATTTGTTTTTCATATTTGTGAAGTATGGCTCGATCGAGTCGTTCATTGGAGGAGTTTTATGCAAACTTAACTATCGAAGATGAAGAGGAGGGAGGAATAGTAGTTGGGGATGCTGAGATTCCAGAGAAGAAATAGAGTTTTATTTTGGTGGGAAGATTTCTAACGGAAAAGAATATAAACTTTGGAGTAATGCAGAATGTACTTACATCTTTGTGGAGGCCAAAAGAGGGAGTTGAAATTCATGAGTTAGGAGGGCAGGGTTACTCTTTTGTTTTCTACCATATAATGGATGTGAGAAAAGTACTGGAGGGGGGGACCATGGTCTTTTGAGCAGAACTTATATGTACCAACAGATATCAGACATGGATGACCCGCACCTGGTGAAGCTAAATGAGATTGATATTTGGGTTCAAATATATGACATTCCAAGGGGATTTATCTCGAATAGCATTTTGAAGAATGTAGGTATTCAATAGGGAAATTTGTCAAGTCTGATCCAGTAAACTTTGATGGAATGTGGAAAACGTATGTTCGTATTAGAGTTACAATGCCTATTGACAAAACTCTAAAAAGAAGGATGAAAATGAAACGTGATGGGGATAAGTGGAGGTGGATTAATTTTAAGTACGAACGATTGCCTACGTTTTGCTTTGTTTATGAAATTTTGGGGCATACGGAGCGAGAATGTAATATACTCTATGCAAATCCAAAAAAAGAAGTAGCTCGTGCTTATGGTGCTTGGCTCTGTGCTCCAGTTCGTAATGGTAAGTTAAATGCAGGAGCAAAATGGCTACGAAATGGGCCAGGTGGAGATGGATTATGGCATCCAAAAGTACAGCAGAGAGTTCATCAACAATCACACAAGGCGGAGATAAGGTGGCTACTCGTTTCATGGAGGTAAATGGTGCAATACGCGAGGTTATTGGGGATGAGGATGCAATCAAGATTCAGTCACGTGATTTTGGGAGTATAGTTACATCTGATTGTGCTGTGGATAAGGAACAAGAATATTTGAAAAGCGGTATCTCTTGAACAGAAAAGATTGTGGTTGATATTAAGAGACGTCGGGTGGATAATGTGATAACAAATGTGAATAATGGGCCAAAGGAGGTGCAGTCTGATGGGCCAAATAATATGCAAACTGATGGGCTAGATTTGAAGACTGAAAATTTATATGGGCATGATAATAACACAGACGATCCAAAAAACGTATATGTGGCGGGTTCTGGACACCAGGCCCGCCTAATATTATGAGTCTTATAGCATGGAACTGTCATGGGCTGGCCAACCCATGAGCAGTTAGATTTCTGAGAGAAATTGTCACTCAAATAAGGCCTAGTTTTATTTTTTTGTCAGAGACTTTAGTGCAGAAGGAGAAGGTTATGCAGGTGTGTAAAACATTAGGTTTTGCGGGATGTTGGAATGTAGATGTTCATGGTAATGGAGGGGGACTTGCTCTTATATGGAAAACGGAAGGTGCTATTGATATTAATGATAGTTGTCACCACTATGTTGATTTTGAAGTGATGGTTGATCAAATAGGGAGATGGAGGTATACAGGCTTTTATGGTTTCCTGGAGAGACATCGAAGACAAGAGTCTTGGAACCTGTTACGGGATCTAGCAGCACGTTCGAGTTTGCCATGGTGTGTAATCGGTGATTTTAATGATATCATGATGGAAGATGACAAGCAGGGGGGTCGTGTGCAACCACGGGCCCTTTTGGATGGGTTTAGTGATGTTATTAACGATTGTCAGTTGATGGATTTAGGATATACTGGAAGTAAGTTCACCTGGGAACGATCACAGGGAAGTGATAAATGGATTCAGAAGCGCTTAGACAGAGGATTCGCGAATCAATAATGGAGAAGTCTTTTCCCATTAGCAGAGGTAAATGTTATGGACGTCTCTACCTCGAATCACTTACCATTAAATTTGCAGCTTAACCGGAAAGTATATGTCCCAAAAAGCCATCGGTTTATATTTGAAAACGTGTGGATTAGGGATAGGGATTGCTCTTGTATTATTCAAAAAAGCTAGGAGGAGATGGAAAATAGAAATATCATGGATAAGATTCAGTACTGCTGTATTAAATTGGGAGAATAGGGTGGTGGTACGGCACGGGAACTCAGGAGTAAATTGAAGGAGTGCAGACAGAAGCTTCGAAGGTTTAGATCGAGAAGAGACACTCATGAGGTTGGAAAATATAATGAGGTCAGATGGGAGTTCCTAAACTTATTAGAGAATCAGGAGGTTTACTGGCAACAAAGAGCCAAACAATTTTGGCTTGTGAGGGCGATCGGAATACTCGTTACTTTCATCAGTATGCATCGACAAGAAAGAAGAACAATAATATCACGGGCCTAAAGAATAATAATGGGGAATGGATAGAGGATGAGGGGCAGATTCAAGAAACTATTATAGATTATTTTGAGAGGTTGTTTACAACAACAACGAGAAATGGTGGCTTGACAGATCGTGAAGTTGTGCATCAGGTGTCAAATGAACAGAATAAGAGGCTTATTCATAGTATAAATGCTGAGGAGGTTAAAGCGGCAGTTTTTACCATGCACCTGGATAAATCCCCAGGTCCAGATGGACTGAACCCAGGGTTTTTTCAGGTGTAATGGAATGTTGTTAGTACAGATGTTGTTGGGTTTTTTCAGGACTTCTTTTCTACTGGGGAATTACCAGTAGAGGTTAACAGGACCTTGGTGTGCCTTATTCCTAAGATAAAAAAGCCTCAGCAAATGACAGATTTGTGACCCATTTTACTATGTAATATCCTGTTCAAAATCCTTTCAAAGGTATTAGCGAATAGGCTTAAGCCTTGTTTATATACATTAGTGTCGGATAAGCAAAGTGCTTTTATAGAAGGTCGACTTTTGACTGATAATACCTTAATCACATTTGAGATTAATCACTATCTAAAGAGACGTACACAAGGAATGAATGGTGTAATGGGATTGAAAATTGATGTGTCTAAGGCATATGACAGATTAGAGTGGACTTTTATTGAGAATATGTTGAACAAATTTGGATTTCATCGGATGTGGATTGAGAGATTAATGAAGTGTATTAAATCAGTTTCATATACTTTTGTTCATAATGCGAAGGTATTTGGGGAGGTCAAACCACAGCGAGGGATACAGCAAGGAGATCCTATCTCACCGTATTTATACATTTTATGTGCAGAAGGTTTAAGTGCAATCATAAGGAGGAATGAGGAAGCGGGGTTGATTCATGACATTTCAATTGCAAGTGGAGCTCTAAATATCTCATACTTACTTTTTGCTGATGATTGCTACTTTTTCTTTCGAGCTACGGAGATAGAAGCACTGGTAATGAAGAATATTCTTTGCAGGTACGAGGAAATCTCTAAACAGGTTGTAAACTTGCATAAGTCGAATACAATATTCAGTCCAAACACTACAGAGGCTAATCGACATGTGGTATGTGAGACTCTACAAGTGACTGAAGTTCATGATCCTGGAAAATACCTGGGAATGCTAATGGCTGTGGGGTGGAAGAGAAATTCTGTATTTCAATTTTTGCTTGATTGTGTTAAAAAGAACCTTCTATGTTGGAACAATAGATTGTTGTCAAAGGCTTGGAAAGCTACATTGCTGAGGACTGCTGCACGGTGTATTCCAAACTTTTGGATGAACTTATTCTTGCTACCAAATAAGGTTTGTGATGGTATTAAGAAACAAATGAATGGGTTATGGTGGGGGCACGGGGTGGAAGGAAAGGGTATAAGGTGGAAATCTTGGGACAAGCTGTGTATTATGAAAACAGGGGGTGGTTTGGGGTTCAGAAATTTAAAAAATTTCAATCTCGCTATGCTTGCTAAGCAAGGTTGGAGGCTGATGAATAATGATAACCCTATAGTAACAGCGTGTATGAAAGCACGTTACTTCCTAGATGGTGATTTCTTGACGGTAACAGTAGGAGCTATTCCAAGCTTCATGTGGAGAAGCATTTTAGCTGCTCAGGACATGATTAAAAAAGGTTGCAGACGCAGAATCGATGATGGTAGAGATACTAATATATGAAAAATACTTTGGTTACCATGCACTGATAATGGGTATCTAACTACAATAATGCCTATAGAACTTGAAGATAGGCAAGTGTGTGCTTTGAGGGAGATTGATCAGAACAGGTGGAATGAGGATGTATTAAAAGATATTTGTACCGAGAGGGATATTAAGCAGATAAAACAAATTCCGTTACCTCGAAGAAACACGAAATATTCATGGTTCTGGTTATTTGATGAAAAGGGATGTTTCACAATTAAAAGTTGCTATAGATTGTTACAAGGAGAGCTGGATACGCCTCAAGCGGCTTTCTGGAATAAGTTGTGGAGCTTAAGGTTACCTGGTAAAGTTGTTAACTCTCTGTGGTGTGTGTGTTCATTGCCCCTTCTTACTGCAGCGAATCTATCAAGCAAAATGGTGCAGACTGATATTACTTGTCAATGGTGTCGTATGGCTACTGAAACAGATAAACATGTGTTATTTGAATGCGCTTTTGCAAGTGCAGTGTGGCTTGAAATGGGCTTAAGTAGTTATATTGATATATTGCCTCAAGATAGTATCTTCGATATATTTCAGATATTGTTCACCAGGTGTAATTGCGAGAAGTGTGCTTTAATAGGTCTGATGTGTTGGAGCATATGGAACAGGAGAAATAACTGGATATGGAATAAGGTGAATGTCTCAGTATTTGGTGCAAAAGTAAACGCCTTAAATCTTATGACAACATGGAAGAACGCTAAAGAACAAGAGGTTGGTAATAGCACCAGATCGGGAAGATCATAAGGAAGGAAGCATTGGAAGAAACCACCTGAGGGATGGATCAAGGTGAATGTGGATGCAGCTTTGTTCGAAGGTGATGGAAGTATAGGCCTAGGATGGGTAGCCCGGGACGCAGCTAGTCAGTTTTTGAGTGCAAAATATAGGAAACATGAAGGTTTGGTCATACCACGGGAAGCTAAAGCAATGGGCTTGAAGGAAGCTTTGTCATGGGCAAACAATAAAAACTTTAAGAAATGCATGTTTGAAACTGATTCCCAGGTTTTGGCTAAAGCTTGCAAAGGGACCACTGGTAGATCTTATTTTCATACTATTGTTTCAGATTATATTGATTTATTTCAGCACTTTGATGATGTGCTAGTTGTTTTTATTCATTGGTCTGCGAATGTAGCAGCTCATTTGTTAGCTAGAGCGCCTCATTCTGTGTCAGGCTCTATGGAGTGGCATGATACTGCTCCGGATATCATTCATCATGTACTTAGTTCTGAGTTGATTTAAGTAATGCAAGTACGTGTTTTGTCAAAAAATACTAATAGTGAAAGTAATGATGAGATTAATTACTATTAGATAATGGTGATATTCTAAAATGCAACGTATGCAAGCAAGTAAAAGCTAATTTGGGCCAAAAAAATGAAATAAGCCAGCAAAGTATATGAAAGATATGGGCCTAGACACATGAATAGAACCATTATAAAGAAAGCATGCATTTATGATTTGCAAATGGGTAAGAATTAGACTAAATTCATTCGAATTTTCTACCATGTGCCTATGGGCACACAATAAGCGCGGAAGTTCATAATTTTAAGCCATTTTGATTGGTTCCTTCTTTAGATAGTGGTGGACCCCCTGTATTCACAAAAATTCCAACAATAAAATTGGCCCAAATTTATAAGTTTCCGCGCTTATTGTGTGCCCATGGGCACATGGTAGAAAAATCGAAATTCATTTAATGAGTTAGAAATTTAAATGAAATATTAAAATTTAAGATAAGTTAAAGATGAATTAAATGAGCATGTTTTATAATTAATAACGAGACAAAAAAACATATGAGTTATGAGTTTGGGCTAAAATCTAACTTGGGCCTGAAAGAAACCAACAACACATGGACTAACCAAAGTGATTCATGGACTGTAATTTCTACTAATAAATAAAAAAGGATTGAACCAGACAAAAGAAAATGAATCTATATACACAGTGCGAATAAGCTTTTGACAAAATAAAGTAAATTAATTATAACTTTAATAAACTAAACTAAAATTTAATGATTAAATGATTTAAGCTAAATAAAAAATTACTAAAGACCTTAATTACTAGTTTGTACTAAAACATGAGGAGAATAAATTAATAACTAATACTATACTAATGACATAAACAAAATGAAAAAGATTTTAATAAAGTGGTGGTGGTTTACGTAAATAAATTCACATAATTATTACACACTGCCAATGTTGAAACTCAAGACTGATGAAACCGAATGCGTGTACATTAGATAAAACTTTTTTTTTGCCACCGAAAGAAAGAATTTTTATTACTTCAAATCGTTACATAATGCAAGATAAAAAACCGGAATAGACATTCTCCATCCTCCATTTACGATCAGCTATTGAAGAGCTGTACATCGCTAAGTAGTGAGCTACACAATTCGCAGATCGTTTAACAAACCGCAATATTACATTTTGATTTTGTAATTCAACTAAGAGAGCTCTGCACTCGTCCATTAGCCTTCCCAGATAAGAAAGAGAGCAATACGAGCTACGAACCCATTGAACCAGCAATAAGCAATCAGTTTCTACTACGACGTTTAAACCGAATGCGAGTACATTAGATAAAACTTAAATATAGTGAAATTGATAAACTGAGTAACATGAATCAGAAGATGTAAATGGAAGTGTGGGCAAACAAATTTAAACAATTTAACAAAATTGAAGGCATCACTCTGGACATAAAACTAGTTATACCAAAGCAACTCTTCGCCGGAAAAGAGGTATTATATTACTAAAAACAACTAGATTTAAGAACAAGAATTAAAAAGGGCTCCTTTCATTTCCCAAGTATATAACCTGTGGTACTTTAAAAGATATCATAACCCATATTAATAACAAATATTAAAAACATAAAATTAGAGATAGGAAGAGGAAGTGCAAATAAATTAAAAGGCTTGAATTATATTAATTGAAAAGGGTTTACAAGAAAATAGAACACTGAAAATGAAAACTAGATCTAGAAAAACAAGGAAAATGAAGAAGGGAGGCTACACTAACTAGGTTAAGCTAAGATGGGTTTATAATGAGAGAAAGAGGGATATATATAGGCTAGAAATAGGGTTTTGGGTTAAATTTGACCATCCATATTAAAGAGTGTGTTGGATAAATCTTGAACCTTCATTTTCAAACAACTCATTCTTTTGGCTTTTTCTCGAAGTTGCTTGGTGGCTTTAGCTTTCTTCCATTTTTGTCCTTTTCTTTTATTTTCTTCACCTTGTATTATTTCTTTTTACTTTTCTGCAAAATAAAGCAAATACGATAAATTAACTAATAAAAATACGAGAGCGAGCAATTAAATAGGCATTAAATATGTAAAATTATGCACTAATCAGCTTCCAAGTCGATCAAACTCTGGAAAAAACTCCGACTATTCCCAAGTTGTGATTTCAATCAAATCATTTCAAATGAATCAAACTCGTTGACTATTATCAGCCCACATAATGAATTTTACTTCCTCTAATAATTCCGGAAGTTAAGGTAGAATTGTAAAGCGAACCTATCAACAAGTTGTATGCTTGGGGAACTGGATTAACTTCCGTTCCGAATATGGATAGGATTCTTCAAGGGATGGGAGGTCACGAGGTCTAGATGTCGCCCAGAATGCATAAAGGGTTGGGTGACGCCGATCCAGCCAGATGAATGAAATGTTGTCCGCATGCGGCAGGTTGATACCTGATAAGGATCATCCATCTACTAGTAGAGAAAATTCACGGTACGATACGACTGATCATCGTGTACTGTGCTTACGTCCCGCAAAGTCCCTTTCTTCCAATTAGAATTGTACTGCAACATTGTAACAAAAGCCTAGGTGCTGAGTTACCGATAATGTTGACAGTGGTTGAATTATCCTCCCTTTACAGTATTTTGAACTATAAGGCATTCTGATGAAATTGTGAACGTTCAAGTGTTGGTATCTAGTACCGTGGTCTATCATGAAGGACAATTATCATAGCAGTATTTTGAACTGATCAGTTGTTGAATTTTCTAAAAGATTAGCAAGAGTATAATAGATTCTACTTTGCTAAATTATAGATATATTTCATATTATGAACTTAATTTGTTCATTTGATATTATTTCAACTTCATCCTTAGTATGAATATTTTATCTAGAACTCGGACATTCGCACTGTCGAGACGTATTTCGTTATACTCACCTGATATCGTGTGAGATATATGATATATGTTGGGAAATATTTTGAAACAGACGTTATTATTAATTAAGTGGAAAACTTGTTGAGCAATATGTAGCTAATTCTTGCTTTACATTTAAACCTTTCAGAGGCAAGGAAATATTGGGTTAGTTAACATGTATAATCAGAAGTAGAAGAAATATACTGGAATGGTTCAGTTCTGGAGAAACACTACAGAGTAAACGGAGGAAGTTTCGATTGATATTAGTAGGACTTGCCTTCAGGTGAAATTTATATAAGTGAAACTATGTGAGATCCTGGTCAGTACATTTGGTTTGTAATAACTTATGCTACTTTGGTGTATCGTTTCTGAGGCTTTAACTTTTGTGTGTGTGTGTGTATGAATGATCGAGGTCTTATTATTGTATTGATGAGTTGTCGAGTTAATATAAAGATTTTATAATTGGATGGTGATGTGACGACCTAAATCCTTGACCTCGGATTTGGGGGTGTTACATTTATGAACAGGGTCATCTTTCTCTTCTATAGATTGTAGTTGTCTTTGTCAAATGGTGGAACTTTGATATTACCGGTCTTCTGGGTACTCATCTTGTTGGCGGAATAAAATTATTTAAGATTCAAAATTTTAAGAGCTGAAAAATTTTGAAATGAAAAAATTTCGACAAATTTTTCAATAACTTGTTTGTTTGGTCTAAATCACCGGGATCTTGATTTGTATGTCAATCAACAAGCTCTTATACCAATTTTTAGGTTCCAAAGTATCGTAGAAGGGGGGGTTGAATACGATACTCAAAATAATTCAATTTTTAGTTAAGTTCTTCATTAAGGTACGAAATCAAATTAACCATAAACAAGTTTGAGGAATATATCATTTTATTAATATAAACCTTGAGTTTGCTACACTCTAATCAAGAATGATTAGCTACAATAAATTCGACACTATAACAATATAAATACAAGTTTTGGAAAATAAATACGGCCTTCAATGGAGCTCTCGTATTTGCAGTTGGCAGCTGAAGAAGATGATTAAATGAATAAATTCATTCTGTTGGTTTTAGTGTAGACTTCCACTTCTTTGTACACGTGGAAAAAACAGAACCACATGTTAAAAGTGCTTCACAAATCTTTGCGGCTAAGTCCTTGGAGGCGACATGCTTCAAGGTGACCTTGACAGTGTCTTGGAGGCGACAGGTATCATTCCTTCGTCTCTAGGAGGCGACAGGTGCAATTACTAGTCATCCAGGAGGCGACATGTGACATGACTTGACTTCCAGGAGGCGACAAGTGTTAACTAATTAACTTGGAGCTTTTTTAAACCTCAAAATCTTGGAGGCAATAGGAATTGCATTAAGTCTTAGAGGTGACAGGTGCAATTCCTTTTGTTTCTTTGACTTAGAATATTTTCAATCCATATTTATCTCACACCCTATTCAAGTCTTTTCTTTAATAACATTCTGTCATCAACTTGTTTATTCTGATTGATCAAGGTATCCAATTCTTGAGGTGTTGACACCTAGTGCAGTAGTCTGGTTCACAGGTGACTAACACAGAATTGAATACTTTAATATCGTTATAATGCTAAAGCTGATTTGGCCTTAAACTGCTTCATTGCTTCAATCCATTCAAATCTTATGATCTACAATACTTTGAACCAATTCAATTCCTTTTAACCTGTATTCTTCTGACATGTTATTCTTCACCGAGGTTTGAACATATTAATGAACTTCTTTCCATGATTCTACAACAGACTTCAAACTTCAATTCCATGTTTTGATTCCTTGTATTTATCCTGTATTCAATCTTCTGGATTCCTGTGCTTCATAGTTAATATTATTTTCCTGATTCTTATCTTATGTTGAGTTATATTCCTTCTATTACACATTACGTTACATTATGCTTTACACCGGTGACTACGGCCCTATGTTCTTATTCGATATTTTCACAAACCATGGAATAAATCAGAGATCCAAATCGTTGAGACACCACACATAGACAACAATACATATCCTATAGCACATACTAATTTCAAATGTATCATCACTTAACCCATATTTTGATTATCACATATGCACATGTAACACATAATTTAGAAAATTCTAGCAAGATCGATTGAAAACTTATCTCAAATCTGAACAGATCTATTTTTTTCCCTTTTCAATCCTCTAAACGATATTTTCTTGAAAAATACAAAACATGAAAGTTGTAGAGAACGAAAAGACCTTTCCAAAAAGTCCAGAATCAACGATATCCAACTTACGACGAATTTTAGAAGACTGCTGATTTGTGTTTGAAAAAGGCCTACGAATTTTAAAATTAAAATGAGAAAAGAGAATATGACGTATTTATAATGATACAAAACCCTAACTCCAGACCTACTAATTATCCATATTAAAAATAGATCCAAGTTTTAGGCCATTAGTCTAATTCAATTTTAATTACTTATCTTATCAAACTTTAACCTCTTTTTTTTCATATTATTCTATTATTATTCTAAAAATTACTGGATATTACACCAACCTTTGCATATTCAAAAGCAATTACAGTAACAATCTAAATCAAAAAAAAAATAACAAAAACAAAATCAACTTCATTTTCTGAAATAGAAATCAATTAAATCAATTAAAAATAACTTCATAAGCAAATAAAATCAACTGAATTCAACTTGTTCTTAAACCAAGTGGATATTTTTTTAAGATCCAAATAAATTAAAAGAGCCTAAAAGGCTATTAGGCATTAAATATACTGTAGAGGGAGGTGAATACAGTATTAGCAATCAATTTGACTAATAGCACACAAAATTGAAGAACAGTTCTTTATTGATAATAAAAACTATTTACAAAATTCAAGGTATTCTCTCAAAGAATAAACATGTATTCTTCAGAGCTGCTAGATTTCATGAATGATACAACTTGTATCAACTGTATCAACACATATAGTGTAAACCTAATATGTGTTTATATATCACACAACTACACAATCAAGTACAGTTGATATGATTACCATTAATAACTAAATATAGAACATATCTTATAATTGATTGCTATTGATTTCTTGAGTTGTGGAACCGACATATCTCTGCTATACTTATCCTTCTAATCAGATCAATCATCTCCTCATTTGTAGATGAATAATGTCTGACAGATAAAGTCTGATATCAAACTCTGATATGTAAAGTCTGATTACCTCACCTCTGCCAAAAACACTGATGATAAACTCCGATCTGCTTCTTGAGTCAAACTCTGATAAGTAAATAACTTCTAATAGTATCAATTACATCTAAGAAAGGCCAAAAGGTATACCTGGCTATAGCCCAAAACAGATTTAAATTCTTAGTACAAGTCCGCTAAAACAAAATGACTTGAGATTTAATAATTAATAAAAACTAAATATTAGAGAATGTTCATCTTCCTCGCAGATTCATGAAACAACTCCTTTGTTTATAGCATCTCTTGAGCCATCATTACTTCACCCTTCTGAGGTAAATCCATCACAACATCTTTCAAAATTTGCTAGGATATCCAACTCATGAATTGCCATAAACTGCTCCCCAAGCGGCCCCAACCCCATATCGTTGCACCACAGTTAAAAAATTCTCCCATTAGAACTTCAAAATCACCATCATGTCCCAGGTTTCAGCTCCATGACGTGCGAGGTACTTCATCATGTTATATGCATTGGCATCAATTGTCCAAACATCAAAGTTGTAGTTTCTATCAGCTCTCCTTTGATTAAGTTGTTGAACAACATACCTGTGTTCCTTGACAACACCAAATGTTTGAGCGTTTCTCCACTCCCAGTAAACATCTTCATGATCAGACTCCAGTATGATGTCAAAATGATCCTCAAGGAAAGCTCATTTTCGTCCCTCCAGATGAGTATAGAGTTCCTTGAGACGTCTTTCCAGGATACCCAAAATACTCACAACCATACACATTATATTTTTCCTGTTATTTCTAATCACCACACCTGTACTCGAGACATTTCCATTAGGTAATGGTTGATCAGTGAAAAATGAATGCACATTAATCTTAAACCTTCCCTCCGGAGGCAATGTCCACAAATCCTAATCCCCTATATTTTCTTTTGTTGAGTGTTTTTTGATGAAAGAAATGTGCCTTACATTCTACACCCCCAATGTATAGATAGCCAAAGCCTAATATTGTGTTTCTCCAAAAACCCTGCGCACCTTCCCAAGCCACTATGAACACTGAGTGTATAAGGGAAAATATTTGATTTTTCAAGTAATAAATAATTTTTTAACCACTTATAACACTAATTATTTTTAAAAAAAACATCAATATTAGTCAGTAGATACCCATAATAGGATTTTATTGTAGCTCTAGATTAACACCTGATTTGGCTAATGTGTCTGCACCCTCATTACTATCTCTTGAAATGTATGTGACATGCCATCTTTTACCTCCAAAAAGTGCAAAGCATAATGTAACGTAATATATAATAGAGTTAGTATTACTCAATTTAGAAAAGAAACATGTAAATAATAGTAACTATGAAGCACATGAATCCTAAAGATTGAAGATTGGATGAATACAAAGATCAAAACATGGGCTTAAAGCTTGAAGTCTACTATAGAGTCACGAAAAGAAGTTCATATTTATGGTCAAGCCTCCGAAGAATAAAAGATCAGTAGACCTTCAGTGACAAAGAAATTTATTAGTTTGAGTATTGAAGATCAAAGGATTCAATGGATGAAGCATTGAAGAACCAACAGGCAATATCAACTCAGAAATGTAAAGAGATTAAGTGAATTCAATTCAGTGTTAGTCGTTTATGAACCAGACCAGTGCACTAAGCGTGACCACATCAGAAAAGGATCTGTTTAATCATTCAGAAGAAAACAAGTTGATACAGAAAAGAGTGGTTTGAAGACTACAGAAGATTAAGTCAGAAAATACTCTTGGTGCCACTTCTCGTGTCCACTCTAGGCGCCACTTTATGCCTTCGTTATTTCTTTGTTACATAAGCACAATTAAGTACCTTGACTGTAATTGAGTCACGTAATTAATTTTGTTTGAAGTCTGCACAAAGGAAAAAGAAGCATTCACTTATGTTATTATCTTCTCCAGCAACCAACTGCACAATTACAAGAGCTCCATTGAAGGCCATTTATTTTCAAAAGCTTGTAATTGTAATGTTATGCGGCTAAATTTATTGTAGCTAATCTTAGTCGATCAGAGTGTAGCAAACTCAAGTTTTATATTAATACAATAATTTTAAAATCAAATTATTTTTGAGTATCGTATTCAAACCCCTTCCCCCTCTACGATACTTTGGGACCTAACAAGAAGCTTTTTCACTGTCAATTTCATGTAGAAAAAATCATCCATACTATAAATTGCCTGACTAATAAAGGACACTAGTTCTTTAAAATCACTGTAAATTACTCCTTCCTTAAGCTTGAGCGGACTATCATAATTACTCTCCTTATCAAGTGACACAATGCCTCCAGTTCAGCTACGAAAGCACTTGTAGCATGACTGGGACTAAAGAAGAGATTTAACAAATTTTTATTTGAATCTTGTAAAAATCCTCCTATACCAATTGAGCTATTGTCATGAGAAGCACTAAAAGCACATTCTACAAACCCAAATACTTTTCTCCATGCTTTTAACAACTGAGTCATTTTACTTTTATTTGACAACAGTAGGAATCATGTAAGGTTTGCAGGCCATGAGCCCAAAATTTGTTTGTCCAACACTTTGACTGCCTCAAACCACTTAATAGTTCCAAACCTTATTAGGAATTTCAATTCTTTATTAAATGTTTTGATCCTTTGAAAATGAGTTGGTTTCTAGCTAGCCAAAGTGTCCATACTGTGACCACGGGAGTGATTGACCATCCAAAGTTTAGGACTGGGATTTTATGCCATTTGAACCAAGATCAAAAATAAAAAAAAAAACTTAAGTTTACTATAAATTTTTGAAAAGCCCCTCCAACTTAGAGTGTATTTCCATGTACTCTCTACCGCCTTACAATCTCAAAATATATGCTCAAGATTCTCTGCTAAGCATTTACAGAAACTGTATTCGGGATAAAATTGACACTTAACCTATGTTGAAGGAAAGATATGGTTGGGAGAATACCATGCCCCATTTTATAGAAATAATTTGACTTTTGGAGGCACGCACGTTGCAATTTCAAATTATATTCCAATTCCCAAGCTCTCAGTTGTCTTGTCCATAAGGATGTCACTGAGGCAGAAGGACTAAGCCAAAAGGTGATAAAACATGCACTGAAGAGTTTCTCAGTTTAGATAAGCTCTACAACTAATTAAACTTGAACATGAGAATACCTTCACTTGCCCAACAATTTTCTCAAAAAAATGCAGACTTACCATTTTTAATTTTCCATCTGAAGCACTCAAATCTAAGGGTTGACTTAAATTTTTTTATCATTTTTTACCTCCACAATGTCTTTGACAACATCAGAAATAAATATTCATGTACTGCAGTTATCAATTGAATCACCTAAGTCACAACGATATTAAATTATTTAAATTTATTTTATCCTTTGCGTGTTTCTTAGATCCACTTTATCATTCATTTCCCCAACAGTGCTGTATTTCTAAAGTTCAGAGAAGCTAAACCCAATCCACCTTCACTTTTTTATTTTGTTAATGTTTCCCAGTTATTCAAATGCAATTTCCTTACATGATTCCTTGAACTCGACTCGCCTAAGATGAAACTTCTTTTGATTGAATCCAACATTTGAACAACTCCACTTGGAACTTTGAATAAACTAAACCAATAGACTGGTAAGCTATCAAGGACAGATTTGACAAGCCCAGTTTGTTAGGTCCCAAAGTATTGTAGAGGGGGGGGGGTTGAATACAATACTCACAATTATTTCGATTTCTTTTAAGTTCTTCATTTTAGTTACGTAATCAAAATAAACACAAACAAGTCAAGGAATATATCGTTTGATTAATATAAACCTTGAGTTTGCTACGCTCTAATCAATGAATGATTAGCTACAATGAATTCAACAGCATAACAATACAATTACAA
>PHNY01084038.1:10406-24624 GCA_003724115.2 Anethum foeniculum
TAGCCTTTTTTTCTCTTGTATATATTGATACGTATATGTTTTCAGTATACAATATAACTCTCCTAGAAAAAACCTAGCTAATTCACTACCGTTTACATATCATAATAACCATGGGCCTAATTTAAGAATTAACCCAAAAAACATTTTTGGGTCAAAAAATACCCGGTCCAAGTCGCCGCACCACGGGGAGCGTAATCCACCCCATGGTGCAAAAAGTTCCTGCCCGCGCCTCAATAAACAGGTCTTCTGGACTTCCAAAACCGATCTCCACTGTTCAGAATTTAAATAACTGAGCAAGGAAGACGCTGTCCAAAATTCAGGGCGATCCGACCGTTGGAACTCCGAGAAACGCAAAAACAAAACAGCTAACTCAACCAGAAAAATTCCTACGAATTTTTCACATTAGCTTCACATTAGCACCAAAAACTAGCCCAACCTTCGACCTCACAAAAACAAATAGTGATTTATATTTTATATTATATAAAAAGAAGTCATGGTTAAAAGCATTGTTGCATGAAATTTATCCAGATGTAAAAAACAAACTCGTCATGCAGGTTCTGCAATTAATATTTTGTCATATATTAATTAAAATCATTCTGATTAATAATGATCATTATTAATAGTTATACTCCCGAATTTGTTCAATTGGTCTTCACTCAGCAAATATTAGCTGGAGTCTCTTCATATTCTCCAAGTCTAACACTTATGGGAAGTTTTTTACTGTATATAATATTTTGTCCTAAAACTATATGAAAAATGATATAATTTAAGTTTGTTAGAATTTAGTTGGATACATGCATAAGTTTGCAATTTAAGTGTTTAAATCGGACAAGAAAATCGGACATTAATGTAATTTTGAGAGTTAGTTTAAAACTAAGCATG
This sequence comes from Anethum foeniculum, assembly GCA_003724115.2. Taxonomy (NCBI): domain Eukaryota; kingdom Viridiplantae; phylum Streptophyta; class Magnoliopsida; order Apiales; family Apiaceae; genus Anethum; species Anethum foeniculum. The sequence continues at coordinate 11,289 of PHNY01084038.1, forward strand.
TATACTGCTTGCGAAGTTTTATGTGAACACATGTAAATATTTTGAGAGATAAATAAATCATAAGTTTGTAACATAAACGCATTTTTCCGTTGATTCTCAAAAATTACATTTGTAGGTATGCATGTTAACAAAGAAGTGTTGTGACTTGAATAATTGCATAACAGGAACAATACTATAATTACATTTTGTATTGCTGACATGTTTTACCAACGGAGTGTGTTTATAAACTCCTTTGATATTAATATAGTTATATGATAGTTTATAAACGCAATTCCCAACTGCAGAGTAAGTGACAGTCGATATTGTTTTGAACAATGGTAAACCGGGAAATTTTACTTGTCACTATATTTCTCCCTAGAAAGGCAACTGTCAGAAGCCTTCCAAGTTCAAGTAAGCTCTAAATAGATTCAGCTATGGTTTTCACATGCCCTTCATCTACATATATTTAAGAAATGATAAAACCTCGTGGTAGTCGGATAAAAGGATGATACTGGGTAAGTTATAAAGTAACCTATGCCAACGCTTGCCAATAAACTTGCATGTAAGCATGATAAAAGGCTAGTTTTTAGAACTGCCACATGCATATCAGATGAAAGTAATTATATTAAAAGTAATATATGTTAACTTTTGTAATGTCTTGTGCTCCATTGTCATGATTCATGAAGTAACTAATGCTTTAAGTATGACGTTCCTTTATTAAAAAATAACAAATGTTGTTAGTTACATGTCATTAATTTAAGTATGAGTTTAAGTAGGTCTATTAGATTAACAAAAAGAGTTGCAGCCTTTTTTATATTTTATGTTCATAATGTAAATAAGGAAACAAACATTTAAAATCTTATGTGTATAGAGTTAACATGTCAATGGATGTTGACATTGTGATGTTAGAGAGAACCAAATACAATACAAGCTAAAGTATTAATAGGTATGATAATTCTAGCATTTTATGTGAATTACATTACATGTTGATATGTTGTGATGTTAAAGTTTTAAATATTTGAAATATGAAAGACAAGATAAATAAGAAGAAAGTTTTTGCTTCATCATCTATTAATCAAATGCAACTATGGATTTTTTGGTATTATTGCTTATGTTGTGAACTAGGGTTTGCTTGCCTATTTGATACGTTGAAGTATCCAGTGGTACGGAAGAATAAGGATTCGAATGCCAACGGGTTAAGAAAATTAAGCCAAAAAAGGACATGTCTCAACTAAAGAACCGAACTCTACATAAGGTTCGACGATTGTAAATGATGACAAAACAGTTCATATAGGTTTTTAAGGAATTTAGCAGTTAAAAAAAGTCGTAGATTTTTATCCTTTCTTAGGCAACTCCTGCTAGGCCAATTCAAATTATTGGAAGTTGAGTAGGTTTGACCACTTCATTCACAGAGTCATATACGACCACTTTATAAAGAATATATTCCAACAAATTCACCTGTCTTCATATGCAAACATACTTGTGATCACTGGATTCGTGGTACATAACTTCTTAATCCAACAGTGTCATCATCTACTGTCCATATAACACCTCCAGGATTTGGACTTCATGTAGCACCTTACCCCAAGACCATTATCTCCTTCTAAAAATCTAGTTAGGAAGAAATATATGATAAAGAACTTGCATATCTGATAAGTAGAAATGTCTAGTGGTACCCCATAATAAGGATTCGAAAGCCAAAATACAGGTCCAGTAAATACTACTAAAACTTAAGCCAACAGGTTGAGCAAATTGAGCCAAAAAAGTACATTTCATTACCAAAGAACCAAACCCTACATATTGGTTTTTGAGAAATTAAACAAACAAAAAGGTATCTAAAAGGTTGGACAAAGAAGTCATATACAAGGATATCTGCATTATTTACCTTTGCTTCGGGAAATTCCTGCTAGTTTAGTTCAAATAACCAGACTCTCGCTACAAGTGTAAGTTTTAGGTTCGTATATTATGAGTTGAGTACTCCTTACCACATCATTCACAGTGTAATATAAGACTAGTTTGCCACAATTCAGTCCAATAAATTGCCAGTCTTCAGAGTATACTGTTGACACTAAATCAACTTTTTTTATTGATTTTTATTTGATCGTTGTATCAGCAAAAAAGTGATGGAAATTTGCTTGAGTATGTGGGCTTCACCAATTGATGGGCATTAATAAGTCCGTAAATAATCAACTGAGGGTTTGCTGAACTGATGGACCATTAAAAATTGATAGAGTAAAAAAGACAACGGTTCATACTACTTTTTAAGAGGAACATTGAAAGTGTTAATGAATCAATTTTTTCCCACACCGGTGCATATGCTCTTAGTACTTGGGACAGCTAGAGCCGTACGTAGAACACAAGATTGCCAGCAGAACAATCATAAAAAGCATGTTCTTTCCAGAAAACATATATAACGCCTGTGCCTAATTCGATATTTACAATGGTAGTTATTATAACAAGAATTCCTAGAGCCGTAATATTCATTAATAATTCTTTGTTCTCCATGGATCCTAGTGAAGACCTGAAATTATCCATTACAGTACAGATGAACACACTACTACTAAGTTATGCGAGCTGATCTTGAGATTGCGGCATGGAGGTTTGGGATCTACAGATAGTATAACAGCTGCTGTAGTAAAGCCCAAAGTGATTGCATTAAGAGAGAAAAATGTGCATGGGAAAACCAATATTTTCTGTAACGAAAGGCATAGACTGCGTCGATATACATGGCCAAGGCACAACCTGTAGATGCTACTGCCACATAAAAACCTATCCATAGAATTGGATCACTAAATTCCGAGTCTTTTAAGTGGCCATCAGTATAGCAACCTAGCTTGCTCAAAGTGGTTGCATTAAGAGAGAAATACTTGCATGTCTGTTTTCTTTTGAACTGCTTTCTTTATTTATGATTCTTTAACACCACAGTTGAAGGATCAACTGATAATCTAGTGCTTAGCTATCTTATAGTTTAAACACTAAATCTACTCGATCTATCAACGGATCCAGAATATCATATGAACTGTGCACATTTCGGTAATTTTTTAGCTACTTTTTTTTAGGCCGGAGACCATATATACCAGATCAAGAAAATGTTACCTTTGTATTCCATAGGGAAAGCTCTTCTTTACCTATTTTACATTTTTGTCATAACGTAAATAAGAAAAAATAACATTTAAAAATATTATGTTGACATCGGAATGTTGGAGAAAACCAAATACAACACAAGCTAAATAAGTATGAATGGGTACAATTCAAAGTGAATAATTTGAATATTCTTTTTTTTTTCTTCGGGCTTTACTTTCCTCTAATGATTTCTAACATACCCTTCAATGCCCCATAAATTAACACAATCTGGGAAAAGGATCCAAAACATCGTATGAATATGAAATATGCACATAGAAGATGCGTATCAGGTGAACGGGGATGAGACGCAACTCCCACTGCATAGGAACTGACTTTATAATTCCACAATTAACACAATCTGGGAAAAGGATCCAAAACATGGTATGAATATGAAATATGCACATAGAAGATGCATATCAGGTAAACGGGGATGAGACGCAATTCCCAACTGCATAGAAACTGACTTGATACATATCAGATCAAGAAAATGGAACCTTTGTACTGCCCAGGCTCCAAGATTACTTCAAAGACAAAACTCTTTACTTTTTATCATTTTTGTCATAAGGAAGTAAAGAAAGGACCCTTCTATGTCTTTTAAACGGTACATAACTAACTGAACTGCAATCTACTTCATTCATTTTTTAGGGGTTCTTTATATTATACATTATAAATTCTCAGTCACAAATCCGAGTCAACATCCTCTGTAGATCCTCCGTAGATACACACACTCATTGGACTATGAACTAATAAATAAATTTTTTAATAACCATATTAGAATGAATATAGGAACCAAAGACCAAATGTACTCTTGTTAAGATATTTCTCCTGTACATAGATTCTACTAGCTAGAAACCGGTTTTCCTTTATAATCTCTACAGTATTATCCGATTTATACATTTTCTTATTCATCTATATGGATTTCACATTGCCCTTCATCTGCATGTACTTCAATAATAACCCCTTCGTGGTAGTCGGATAAAAGGATGATACTGGAAAAATTATCAATTGACCTGTGCCAGCCCCGTTTGCAGATGAACTTGCATGTAAGCAGGATAAAGGGTTAGTTTTTCTGGAACATGCATATCAGATGAAAGTGATAATGTTAGCTAAGTGTGAATTCTTATGCTCCATTGTCATGACTCGTGAAGTACAATGTTCCTTTATAAATAATAACATATGTTGTTCGTTGCATCTATTAATTTTAGTATGAGTTTAAATAATTCTCTAAGATTAACAAAATCAGTTGCATTTTTTTTATATATTCGATGTTCATAGTAAATAAGAAAACAAACATTTTATATCTTATGTGGCAGATATGGAGAACATGTCACTTGCACATGTTGACATTAAGATGTTGAAGGTACCAAAAATGATATAAATTGAATTAATTATGATACCTATACCGATACATATAGTGGATTCTTAATTTTATTTGTCAATTACATATATTATATTGGAACGTTTGATAAAAAATTTCAAATAAAATATAATCCAAGCGACATAATTTTCAAAAATTTCTGTTGTGAAATAGAATTGTACAAACTTGTCATAGCATCAACCAAATAGCAGTTCAAAACATTGTACTAAATTCGTAAGGTTAAATAAAACACTGGATATTTCATTATCGAGAAACAAAACTTCGTAAATCATATACCCTCTCCTCCGTCTAAATTACGAAGCAAAGCCGGCGTTATTTTGAAAGAATTTTCCAAGAAATCTTTTGGTAAAGTTTATGTGTAAAATAGGGGATCACACTTTGAGAATTTTTTTTTTTTTCACTGACAGATTATAACAAGAGATTATAACAAGAGCACTGCTTGTGCTTGAATATCTGATAACTGGCAAATCTTGGGGCACCAAACACTAATGCAACAATATAATAGGCAATGCGTAATGAATCTTATAATTTAGGATTCGACAGCCAATATATAAATCTGTAATACTAGTTTTTAGTCCAGCACCTTGAGCAAATCAGGACAAAGGAGTACAAACTGGTTTTTAGAGAATTCGACAGTTAAAAAATTATCTAAAATGTTGGACAAAAAAGTCATATAAAAGGATAACAGCAGTTTTTACCCTTTCTTCAGCTAACTCATTCTAGGCTGATTCAAATTTACCAGAGTCTCGATGTAATTGTAAATTTTTGGTCTGACCATGAAAAGTTGAGTAGGTTTGACCACTTCATTCACAGAGTCATATATGACTAGTTCAGTAAAAGAATTTCCAACAAATTCACCTGTCTTCAGATATGCAAATATACTTCTGAGCTTCGGATTCGTGACAGTGAACTTCTTAATCCAACAATTGTCATCATCTAGTGTCCAGATGCTAAAGTCTTGATCAATGGGACGTGCAGCAACAGCAACAGATTCCTTAAACTCAAATATGTTAACTCTTAACGGAAGTTTATGGAACAAACCATCAGGCAATGAAATTGTGCTAAATTTCTCACTTTGCGTATTAAACGAAACCACAGCCAACTGTTGGTCAACAGGATTTTGTTTAATTATCCAGTAAAGTGATCCCTTCAGAATCACGGGAAGAAGGTACTCAGAATAGTCGTTGAACTTCTGAACCCTAAACTTTAAGTCAACCTTAATTTCTTTCCAAGAAATCTTGTTCTTATTCAGTGAATACACCTGAACTCGATTTACAAAAGAACTAGTGTTTGTTACAATCCTCACAACCTTGTAGTCACTGCTGGAATGATCAAAACCAAAACCGAAAGAAACATCGTGATAATGATGATTGTCTTTGTTAATAATGAGGGTATAGTCATTGATGTCCTTCAGCTCTCTGGTTGCAGGGTTCCAAAGGTACAGTCTTCTTTTCAATTTTTGTTTGCTGCTCTTGTAAGCAAGGCAAAGCAAGCCATTACAGGATCCAACAATATTTATTCCGTCATATTTCTGACCATCAGGTTTATTAAGTTTCAGAGGGAGCTTGAAATCATTAGCAACGTCGTCGAGAAAATTTTTGTTAATGAGAAGAAGTCTATGTTCAGTATGATAATCATGACATTGGATGAAGAAAGAATGATTTTCAGGGTTATTCAAGGTGCGAACCATGTGGAGTTGTACAAAGTAAGAGTTTAAGATATGGGATCGCCATGACTTGCATACAGATTTGCAACGAAGAATAAATTTGACTGGTAATCGGGCAAAAATATCAAAGATAATATCTTCAGGCAGCTTATCCATGTTCCCCAATGATTCACAAATTTGTTTTGATGACTGCAAGTAAAACCCCTTCTTATAGGGTTCATTACTTGATTCCCAATCTATTGTTTTTCTTTCCTTTTTTTATACGTGACTAACAGATCAAGCCCAATGAACATGCAGTCCAGTTTATTAAGGTTATTTTCATTAACCACTAGCTACCATATAGATTTTGTTTATTGGTTTTCTTTTTAAAATATACCTTATAAGCCTTCTTTAAATAACTAGTTTATTGTCGTGCAATACACGAGTTATATGGTTACCTTTATTCGTGTATTTTTTTTGATAATTATAATAATAAATTTAAAAATTTAGAATATTGTAATATTTTCTAGAAACTGTAAGAAAACGAACTATATAAAAGAATCTTGTGTCGTTTAATTTATTTTGGCTCTATCTTTGAGTTCTTTGAGTTCTTTGAGTTCTAAGAATCAGATTTTGACGATTTTACAACTCACATGAATCTCACGGATTATTCTTTAATTCAATGATGATTTAAAAAGTATTATTTACGTAAAAAATTTCTAGAAACTGAAGAGAAAAACGGTTACGAATCTATACTATTATATTAAATACGAAACATTGAAAGTTTCGAGTAGTCTGGTCACCTATACTTTGGTCATACAATTCCCAATACAATTCTATTAAAAATAAAATATTTTCATAATATTTTTATTATCTTATTCACGATATAATTCTATTTTAAATAATAAAAATATTCTCATAAATAAAAAATCAGATCCACGATATAATTACATTTAAAATAAATCATATATAAGGTAATGTGTTTTAATTAAAAGGTAACTTTTTAAATATAAAAGGCAATTGTATAACTGCTATTATACATATTATTTTATTATTTAATAATTAAAATAAATGACCAAAAATTGAAAACCAAAATTAAAATTCAATTAAAACATCTTCTTTTTCAATCACAAGCAAATCTTATAAAATAATAAAATTATTAACTACTAATACTCAACCAATTACCTTTTTTAACAAAGCACGTCATTGTTTATATTTTTCCTAACGAAAAATTTTCCTTTCCCAAATAACTAACTAATTATCCTTTTCAATTAAATATGTCAATTTTTCTAATTTTCCTAACAAAAAAACCTTCTTTTTTAAAACATATCACAATCAACAAAAATATCTATATTTTCAAAATATCAAGGGTAAATCTATTTAATAAAATAAAATAATAACACTATAACTACTAATACATAATCAATTACCATTTTCAACTAAACGTGTTACCTTTTCTATTATTAGTAACTACTATTTTAATCCTAATTAGTATAAAAACCAATTACCTTTTCCAACTAAAATACGTAATCTTTTTTTTACCAACTAAAACACCTCATTTTTCAAAAATATCACGGACAATTCTATTTAATAAAATGAAATATTATAATTACTAATAACTACTATTTTAATCATAATTAATTTATAAACCAATTATATTTTTCAACTAAAACACGTCGCATTTTTTTATTTTGTCCAACTAAAACATCTTCATTTTCTAAAAATATTACGGACAATTCTATATAATAAAGTAAAACAAATATTATGATTTCTAATAACTATCCAATTAAAATTTTCAGTTAAAACACTTTACCTTTTATGTTTTAAATACAAATATGCTATTTTTTCAAAATAATACGGGCATTTCTATTTAATTTTAGTTTAAATTAAATTTAAAAGTAATATCATATTAAAAAAATCCGTGCATCGCACGGGTTATAAGCTAGTTTTGTATCAAGTACATTATTCAATTTAGGGTACCTACTTAACTAATCTATTCAATTTAGAAGACCTACATAGAAATTGAAAGAAAACGAACTATATAAAAGAATCATGCGTCGTTTAATTTATTTTGATTCTATATTTCAGTTCTAGAAATCAGATTTTGACGATTTTAAAATTCACACGAAGCTTACGGATTATTCTTTAATTCAGTGATGATTTAAATAGTATTATTTATATTCAATTTTCTAGAAACTGAAGAGAAAAACATTACGAATTTTGTATCAAGTACGCTATTTAATTCAGGATACCTTCTTAACTAATCTATCCAATTTAAAAGATCTCCTTAGTTTTTTTTAATTATAAAAATAAAATATTCCATTATTTTAGATCTAACTGCTATCATCTATTTTATTTGACATCTAACTGTCCTTATAGTACATGGACAATAATTACCAAATATTTAAATTATATCTTTTATATAATAAGATAATAATTAGCGGCAAGAGATAAGTCATAAGCCCTACTGTCCCTCGTCAGTCGTAAGCGCTGACCACTGGGGCTTACTTTTACTAGTGCTGACCACTTAGGCTTACTTTTATCTTCTTTTTCTTTTGCTTGCAGATTCTTGTCAGAACAAGTATGCAGAGCAAGTATGTTCTAAAACTATACTTTTCGTTGGTTTATTTTCATTGCAAAATTTTCTAAACTCGTTCTCTGGAATTCGGTGGTTCTCTGAAATTCGGAGAAGAAAACCTGTTCTCTATCAAACTCTTTGACCACCTTGAGCTCCTTCGGAATCAGACATTTCTCGAGGAGTCGTATTAGATGTTTTGGCATAATTTTTACCCCCTTCTCATACCATTGGTAGCATCACAGGTCTGCGCGATCATCATATGTACTAGTACTTCCTCTCCTTGAAGATGCACAACATAATGACTGAGATAATGAGATGCATAATTGAACTGAGCTGTGCTTCTGGCTCCAGATCATTCTTAAGAAGTGATGTGGTTTTTGAGCAACCAGTCTAATCTTGTGCAGCTGTATCAGAGAATTGAAAACAAACTCATAAAGAAGATTGAAATATATTGGACTAATTTGCTAATCAATATCATCCCAGACTGCAAACCAGTTCAAAAGCCTAGAATTTGATATTTCAACTCGTGGACAAATATTCTGCCTCTTCTCCCCCAGATCCATGTAGTTATCGGTCGCTCTTTCAACACTACTAATATCTGAATCCAGTAGTCCTCAACTTGAAGCTCAGAGTACTTGTTAATCATTCTTAGTTTCTTTAGGCACCTAAACTTCATGGCGGCCGGTTAACCATCTAGCAGCTGGGGCAATAGTCCCTACTCCCACTGCTATGATCTGAGATACTAAAATCAGAATAGTGGACGGCCGGTTAACCATCTAGCAGTTGGGGCAAGAGTCCCTACTCCCACTGCAATGATCTGAGATACTAAAATCAGAATAGTGGACGACTTGTACTCGGATTGACCACTGCAAAACTTAACAGACCGTGGCAGCAAGTAAGATCAAAAGACTGCTTCTGCCAAAGTCATAGCGCTTAGAAGACAGACCGCCCCTGAAGCTGTGCATGTTACTAAACGTCCTACCAGAAACTGTGGATTACAAGTATGAGCCCATCAGCCAATATTTACTTAGGCTTTCTCTGAGTTTCTTAAGGCATGGCTCCTAGTGAAGGCATGAAATTACCCATTACACTACAGACGAACACACTGCTGCTAAGTTTTGCAAGCTGATCTTGAGATTGCGGCATGGGGGTGTTGAGATCTTCAGATAGTTTAACAGCTGCTGTAATAAGGGCAAAAGTGGTTGCCTTGAGAGAGAAAAACTTGCATGGGAACCAATATTTTCTGTACCGAAAGGCGTAGACTGCATCGATAGACATGGCCAAGGCACATCCTGAAGATGCTACTGCTACATAGAAACTTATCCATGGCATTGAATATAAAAGTAAATGAAATTCCACAACTCTTTGAGGGTTACTATATACACTAATACATTCTCAATCACAAGTCCGATTCGACATCCTCTGTAGATACTCACTGGACATTGAACTAATAGACCAAATGTACTTGTCAAGATATTTCCCCCGTCAAATAGAAAGGCAACCGTCAGAAGCCTTCCAGTCACATTGTTCTTCTATATGATAAGGTCTCGTGGTAGTCGGATAAAAGGAGGATACCGGGAAAGTTATTAAGGGACCTGTGCCAACGCTTGCTTGCCTATGATCGAACTGCATGTAAGCATGATAAGGGCTAGTTTTTCAGAAGTACTGCAAGATGCATATCATATGAAAGTAATTATAATTTATGCTAACTTGTGTGATTTCTTATAACCAGAACCGAAAGAAACGTCGTGACAGTGATTACCATGTTCATTTAGGGGATAATTAGTAATGTCCTTCAGCTGTCTGGTTGCAGGATTCCAAAGGTACAGTCTTCTTTTCAATCTTTGTCTGTTGCGCTTGTAAGCAAGGCAAAGCAATCCGTTACTAAAAGAGAGATTCTCTAGCGTTTTCTTAATTGCAACTATAAGAGAAATTCTCTAGCGTTTTCTTAATTGCATAAAGTTCAAATACTTGCCCTTTTACTGTAAATTTAAATGAAGTATTGAACTGGCTTTTGAGCAACAGAGAATCAAAAACACACACAAGATTATGCAAATCAATTATCCCAGATTGCAAGCCAAAACAAGTCTAGGATTCATATTTCAATTTGTGCACATATATTCTAATTTCTACCTTATGGCTATGAACCATCTAGCAGCTGGGGCAGTAGCCCCTGATTCCCTGCTCCCACTGCTATGATCTGAGTTACTAAAATCAAATAGAGGACAACTTATACTCGGATTCACACCCGCAAAACTCAACAGACCTTGCAAGTAAGATCTAAATACTGCATTTGCTAAAACATGGCGCTTAATAGGCAGAACACCCCCGAAGTTGTACATGTTGCTAAACACCCTATCACTAACTACGAAGCAGAAGTAGAAGTATGAGCCATCATCCAATAATTACTCAGGTTTTCTCGGAGGTTCTTAACGTGTATATCACTAGTATGTAAGAATTCCTTTCCAGATACCTTATATAGATGACATATTTAATCCAGGTACTTGGCACAGATAAAGCAAACACAAGATTTCCGGAAAAACAAGCATCTCAAAGCATGTTCTTTCACAAAAACATATATACTACCTGTGCGGCTGTGCCTAAGCAAATATAGAAAATTTTCGGCAAAACAAGCATCTAAAAGCATGTTCTTTCCCGAAAACATATATAACACCTGTGCCTAAGCAAATACAGATATTTATTAGGGCAGTTATAACGAGAATTCCTATAACATGATAAGCATTCATTATTATACAAGACTATCATACAACCAAAATAGATTCAAGCAAACTGAATGATTGATATATAACCAATATTTGACTATTTTGATTTTATTTTACCTAGGCTAGAAACATTGCTAGAATAGTTTAAATAACTTTTGTGCATACGGATGGTTGAACCCCCACTTTTCCCATATAATCTTATGCACACATATTGGTTAACTGTCAACACTATCAGATCAGCAGAAATCAACACACCATGTACTTCTGAAATCACAATTTGATTTAAAACATCGTATCAGAATTCAAAAGTTTAAAAACACCATACTAAGACATTATAAACATAACAATTCCCCGTAAATAAACTAAGCAAACACTGACAAAATACCTAAAAAACACTCACCAAATCAATTGCCCTGTTCTTCTACATTAGGAACTAGCAACCTCAATATCCCATTCTTCATCTCCGCCTTAACCTCGTCAGGCTTATACATCTCGGGACTAAATTCTAGACTCCCCCCATATTTTCGACCACAACCATCCTCCTCAAACTCCATTTCACCGCTCCCCATAAAGAAAACAGTACTCTTCTCCGTCCACACTTTAAACCCTTCTTCAGCAACACCCGGCATAGTTACCCTCACAAGCGTGCCACCATTATTCTTAATTTCATTAACTTCAATCACATTACTCGGTCCAGCTGATTGAAATGGATTCATCATCTGAAACTTCTGTGGTGCACCTGTCACAGTAACTAGTACAAACACAGCAAAATTCACAACAATTACAAAATGGAAGCTCACATTTAGGTGAGAACAAATTTCAGCTTAATACATTTATTCTACGTGCTTTGACCACATAATTATAATTATCATTTCTTTCAACCACATTTTGTAAATTAAAATACTCCCTCCATCAGTTCATCTCATTCTAAACTGTTTTTGACTTTTTTACACGTAATTGAGGTATTGAAAAAATATCATATCTAGACAAACTTACTATTTCTGATATCTATATCAAATAAAAGTTTACAATTTAAATTCTAATATGACATAAAAATTACGGAGTAAAATTTTATGTCAAATATAACTATTACTTTTTTACGCGTTAATACGTGTCTGTCAGAAACTCAAACATCACTTAAAATGTTTAAAACCAAACGGAACGGAGACAGGATTAAATTATTAAGACCTCGTTTGTTTCGATGTTACCGAACTATGTAACTTAAGGTTCCTTGGATTATTTGGTTTGTTATATTTTAAATTGGACAAAGGAATTTCAAGTTCCAAAGTTTTTGTACTTACCCCAAAAGATGGGAACTTAGTTACTCAGGTCAACCATGGTCACCCCAAGTTATATAGCTATATTATGGTTATAGATTACGGAAATCGGAATAAATCAGTTAAGGTACCGATTTATAATTTATTGTGCGATTTTTGAAAAATTGGATGATTTATCAGCAATTTATCAAATCATTCAAATATTTTTGGGCAATTCATTAGTGATTTATCTACGATTTTTGAAAAAATCGGCCTATTTCTGATTTCTATAACAGAGTTATATAATTATATCCTTATAATATAATATGCATAAGAGGGATCTTATCCAAATATTTGGTCCTGTACTAACAATGCAATAAGGTCCGTTAAATCTTGAATTAAATAGATGATAGTCGTTGGATCTGAAATAAGGGAATATTCTATCTTCATAACCTAAACCAAAACTAAGTAGGTCTTCTGAATTAAATAGATTAGTTAAGTAGATATCCTAAATTCAGTAGACTACTTAATATAAAATTCGTAACTGTTTTTTCACTTCAGTTTCTAGAAAATTTTACGTAAATAATACTTTTTAAATCATCACTGAATTACATAATATTTTGTGAGCTTCGTGTGGGCTGTAAAATCGTCAAA
>PHNY01084042.1:327-12693 GCA_003724115.2 Anethum foeniculum
CGAAAGTCTCTTTAAGTCCTGATATTAACTTCTGATATCCTAAGTTCTGATATCATAAGTTCTGACTTCAGTCCTTGGTTATGTTCTGACTTGTTTCCTATTTGATAAGATCTAAAACATAAATCACATTAGACATGACATATCAAATATATCTAACATCCTCTAAGACCCAGAAAGAGTTTTAGTTAAGCATTACAAAAGAGAATACTAAATACAAAAAGGAGGACATAAAATCAAGTTTACAATAAAGAAAAGTGAAGAAGGGAAGATAAAACTCTAGAATTCTTCTTCTCTCTACTTCAATGGCTTTTCTCCATGGTCCTTTTTCTTCCTCATGTGTGTTCTTTTCTCCTTGTATGTAACTGTTGTCTCCCTCTGTCACGTACATGTCTTTTTTTTGTTTCTCTACTGAATATATATATATATATATATATATATATACACACACACACACAATATAACTGAATTGTATCTATATTATATTTTACTTATTTAATAATAAAATCAAAAGTATTTCCTTAATAGAGTAGGAGTCAAAATATAGAAAATTTGAGCTGTCTGGTTATGGCAATTTTCTGGGCAGATCAAGGTACCAATAATATCTGAGACCATACTCAAATTAAAGGTCTTCTCGCAAGATTTCCAACGGCACCTGAATCGCCTCATTCCGACATCCGGAGCTCCTATTATAGCCAAAACAGTGAACAGTGCGCAGGCTGTCCCAAGAATCTGAATTTTGCTAGAATTGACTTTAAATTATGCACTTTAAATTCTAATCCATCTCTTATAAGAAAATCCCTTTTTCATACAATAAAACATAAATATTAATTACATAATAATACAATTTTTTGCAAAATAAACTAAAAATAAAGAGAAAGTATGATCATAAAGATCATACATCATGTATAGTCTTATATTTCTCATAAATGCAGATGATTTGACAGGATCATTATACATTTGGCGAAGATATGTCGGAGTTGGAAGTGCAGGTGGTAGTCTAACTTCTTCTCTCTTGCAACACATGGAGAAAATTGGATTTCCTTTAGTAACATTCTTGTTTACCCTCTCCTCCTTCCACATTAGTGCATTGCAGCGGATGCACTTTACATTTGGAGGGCCAAGTGTACAATACTCCTCAGGAAAAGCAGACCCCAAGCGACTTGTTCTTTAGCACTTGCCAGTTTCAGAAGTTGCGTTATCTGTGCTCAATAGTACATATAATGCAAATAAAAACAAAGAGTACAACAACTATTACGGAAGACAAACTATATTTACAAACAATGTGGCCAGGAAAAATACATACCATCTTCAAAATCAGTGTCAAAATCTTCTCCCCAAGATTCTTCCAAACAAAACTCATCTGCAAATGTGTTACCATTAGACATTTAATCACTACTTATCTAATATAATTTTATGTAAATACACAAACTTACCATTTGAATCATCAGATTCATCCTGAATTTTGTCCTACAATATAATGGAGCTCTCTACAATATAGAATAAAATTAGAAATTTGATTTTAGACCACTCAATGCAATAACCCTTTAATCTTAAAAAGATAGAGTAATTATATTTTACCTAGCAGGTCATGATAGTCATTAGTGTTCTCGTAAACTGTAGAATTAAGTTCATATTTGAATGATATGCGTGTTGGCTGTCCAAGACATAAAGGCGACTTCCCTTTCCTCTTAAGTGTTCTAGATGACTTTATACTACTCCTATTTGTTATATCAGACAGGGGGCCTGTTTTCGTTATCCAATATCAATATCAATCAAACAGGTTAAATAACAGTATGTAATTTAGCAAGCAATTAAAATTACTGGGTCTCATACCTTACTTGAGGATTGAAATGTAGAGGAAATTTTACTGGCGGACTGAGGTCAGCTATGCACGGACGAATGAGCAGGAGTATTGATTGAAAAAGTTGTATGGGGCAAATTAGATATAACATAATATATAAACTGCACAAAAAGGACGATGACCTATAATAAAACGGACGAATGAGCAAGAGTATTGACTGAAAAAGTTTAAGGATATTTACAAATTCCAGATTTTGGACAAAGAGGTGAAACAGATGATCTCAAAGTCCCGGTCATCAATATGTCATTGTTCACTTTGCTCTTAATGACTTTACTCCTTCTCTTTTTCTTCAGATTCAAACCTA
Source organism: Anethum foeniculum (assembly GCA_003724115.2). Lineage (NCBI taxonomy): Eukaryota > Viridiplantae > Streptophyta > Magnoliopsida > Apiales > Apiaceae > Anethum > Anethum foeniculum. The sequence continues at coordinate 2,493 of PHNY01084042.1, forward strand.
TAGCAAACAAACAAAGGTGTTTACGAAAATCTATATCTAACTCTCTTTAAAATGTGATCAGGAAAAGAAATCAAAACATAAACCTCCTGCAACCATATCCTCCGATGAAAATAAGTGTCAAGCTTTGTTTGTAGCATCATTCTTCACATATTGATGAGACACACAAATGAGTTAATCTAAACAACTAAGCAACATATAAACAACCCGTTAACAGTGAAAAAAAATTCCATACCGAACTCATAGTAGAAATCTCGGGAGGTTGATTTCAAGATAACTTGACAGTAAAAGTGGTATAGTGAGGATAATTTCAAATTTCAAATCTGAGATTTTGTGAGATTAGATTGCTACTTTGAGATTAACAATGACAAAATGTACTCGCTAATATATTTTAATGTATATGTACATTAAGAGTATAAAGGTAAAAAGTGCAACAAAAGCTTGTATATTTGCTTTTTGAGGCACAACTCCCAATAATGTGGTGTAGACCTTCGGTGGTTCACATGCTGGATTGCATGTGCTGTACCTAATATTGATGCTTGTAGGAACATATAGTACATGTGTGTATATATATAGGATCTAGGTCAAATAGCAACTAAAATTAGAATAGAAACTAGAAACCCTCTATGTCACACTATATCCACCCACCCCACTTTCACTTCACTACCACCAACCCCGACACCTGCCCCCATCCCCCATTCCAAAAAACCACCACTATCCTACCCCACCCTCACCATCGCCATCGCCATCTCTACCCCCGTCTTTTCCCCTCTCTTCCGCCTATTTTCCTTCCTACATCTTTCCCGAGTTTTTCTTTTTCCGACGACCTCACCCTCTCTCTTCCTCACCTTCTCTGCACATAGTAATCACTGTGAATTTCAATTCTCTTTTCAAAAATCAAGCACCGGCCTTTATAAATTCAGATAATATCACATCTTTCTCAATTGTGATGGGGTGATTAAAGGTGTTAAAGAATGAAATAGCATTTTTTTAAAAAATTTTGATGATAAGAATTAATAACTGTAGTTAGTGATTTTTGTTTGAGATTGGGGTTATTGCACAGCAACGGTGGTGATAATGGTGAGATTGGATGTTGTGGTGTAATAGCTGTGTATAATATATGAATTCTGTGTATCAACTTTTACTGATTTTTACAATATAAATCAGTGATTTTTATAGCACTGATTAGTGATTTGTGTAAGATAAATTAGTGATTTCAGCGTTAATATGGTATTTTAGTAATATAAAATAGTGATTTCAGTTTAGATCAGATATGGAGGTAATGATGATAATTTTGTATGTTTGTACATATATTATCATGTGTATAGAAATATGAAGATGGGAGAAGGGACCGTAGTAATCAAAACAACGATTAAATATCGGGCTGGGTCACTAATGAGCTTAATAAGGCCGTTACCATGTTTCTAGTTTGTATTTGTAAAGAATTGACCTGGTTTCTAGTTTCTATTTTAAGTTAGTTTTTATTGGATCAGGACCATATAAAACATCGCAACGGTTTAGACAACATGCATGTGGGTTGGTAAAATTGTAATTAGGCAGAACTTGAATGGCAGAAGATCAAAACGGAGAGTTACCGTAGAAAACACACAACATTAACTATTATATAGAAGATAAAAGTATCATGATCTCTCATGTTATTTACAACTAGCTTAAAGCCCGTGCGATGCACAGACTTTTTTTAATATTATATAATATTTCATCTAATTTTAATTAATTTGATAGTGCATTTTAGTTTAAAAAGGTAATTTGTAAGTTATTAATAATTATAATATTATTATTTTATTTAATTAAATAGAATTATCCATGTTATTTTTGGAGATTACGTGGAACTTGGTTAGAAAAATAAAAAAGTAAATATGAGGTGTTTTATCTGAGAAAGATAGAAAATGTAACGTGTTTTGATTGCCCGTGATATTTCTGAAAATAGAGGGGTTTTAGTTGATAGAAAATGTAATATGTTTTGATTGAAAAAGGTAAATGCCTGTGATATTTTTATATAGTGTATAAATTGTTTTTTTTGAAATTACTTTTTAGAAAATATATAAGTAAGTAAGAGTAATTATATAAAATCAGCGTGTACCAAAAAATAGGTACCAACCAAACTTACAATGTTTCGTCACGCACAACATAAACTATTATATAGAAGATAAAAGTATCATGATCTCTCATGTTATTTAGAACCAGCTTAAAGCCCGTGCAATGCACGGACTTTTTTTAATATTATATAATTTTTCATCTAATTTTAATTAATTCGATAGTGTATTTTAGTTTAAAAAAGGTAATTTGTAGGCTATTAATAATTATAATAATATTATTTTATTTAATTAAATAGAAATTATTTTTGGAAGTTACGAGGAACTTGGTTAGAAAAAATAAAAAAAAGGTAAAAATGAGGTGTTCTATTTCAGAAAAATAAAAAAGGTAACGTGTTTTGATTGCCCGTGATATTTCTGAAAATAGAGGTGTTTTAATTGATAGAAAAGGTAATATGTTTTGATTTAAAAAGGTAATTGCCTGTGATATTTTTATATAGTGTATAAAAAACTTTTTATGAAATTACTTTTTAGAAAATATATAAGTAGGTCTGGGTAATTATGTAAAATCAGCGTGTACCAAGACCAAACTTTCAATGTTTCGTCTATTATATTATAGTACTAGCTCCCGTGCCATGCACGACGTTATTTTATAATTCTTTTCATTTAATTTTTGTTGACGTTATTAATTAAGATATGAAATTTGTTTATTTAAAATTTTTAAATATTATAATTTGATAATATATATATATATATATATATATATATATATATTAGTTTGAAAAAGACAATGTAAGTGATTCAAAAATATAATTTTATTTATATTTTTAGGTGTGTTTACAAAAGATAATTATGTTCTAATTAAAAGAAAAGTTTAGCCCGAATCTATATCATACGAATCTTTGGTTTAATTTTAATTTTGTTTTGACCCGATCAATAATATATATTATTTTGTTTTAACCTGAGACCTGTTATACCCACTACATCCAATCAATTATATTTATTTTTCTTTTAATTTTATTTTAGCCTGATTAAATATTATATTATTTTAGCCCCGATGAATAGTATATATTATTTTGTTTTAACCCGAGGTCATTATATCGACGACGATTTATATTTCGATTTTAATTTTATTTCAACCTAATTCAATAGTATAATTTTTTAGTTAGGTCAAATGTATTTATTATTTTGTCTTAGCCCGAGGCTCTTTATACTATTTTATCTTTATATATTTAGTTTGCTTTTAATTTTATTTTAACACGGATTAATATTGTAACTTTGTTTTAGCCCAGATAAAATAGTGTATATTTTTTTATCTAGAGGCCATTTTACTGATCAACAAATTATATTTTATTTTTTAATTTTATTTTAGCCCGAGTGGATAATATATTTTATTTTGTTTTAACCCGAGACCATTATAGCGTCCAACACATTATCGCTAGTTTAATTATAGTGAAATAGTATCAATCAATAATATAAATCACGAAGTAAGTCCATAATTGTAATTATAATTAATTAGGATTAAAACGTGAGTTATTAGTAATTACAATATTTTATTAAATAGAATTGACCGTAATTTTTTTCAGGAGGAGGTATTTTAGTTGAAAAATATTAAAAAGGTAACGTGTTTTAGTTGAAAAAGGTAATTGATTTATATACTAATTAAGATTAAAATAGATTTAAAAATATAGGTTCAAAAAATAACTTAGTAAAGGTAACTTAGTAAGGTATTAGTTAAATAAAATTTTTACTTAATAGAAATAATTAATTAAGGGCAATTAAGTAAAAATAATTTCATTATTAAGTAAGGGTAATTAAGTAATTTCAGTAAGTATCGTACCGACCGATTACCAAACTTTGAATGTTTCGTCTATTATAATATAGAACTAGTTTATATCCCGTGCAATGCACGAGTTGCTTTTAATAGGTTAATTTAATTTAGAAAAGTTGTTATATTTATAAATAAATAATTTCTATTTAGAAATAATATACCAACATATTTCTGTTAAAATGGATAATTTATTAGTTACTATTAGTTATTATACTATTTATTTATTATTATATTAAATAGAATGACTGAAAATCGAAATCTGAAAATAAAAAATTTCAATATCTTGGCTTTAATACAATGTTCGTGATATTTTTAGAATTAAAGGTATTTTAGTTAGAAAATATATAAAACTTGCATTTTACCCGTGCTACGCACCAAATGATAATTTTTATCATTTTTAAAATTTGAAAGTTTACATTTATTATATTTAAATATAAAATTACTTGTGAATTGACTTAAATGCCCATTATTCATGAACAGAGGTCTGATATACTATTTTCAAAATATTGTCTTATTTGGTTATCAATACCATATAATATACATGAGTGTTCTAATACAAATTAAAAAAAGACGTACCAATAATACTTGGGATTTCTCTTTTGTACATAATCAAAATAATAAGAGGTGCACGTAGCGTAGGTGATAGTTCCACGCTTCTCATTGTTGTATGTACACAGACCACACCTGATATGGACGCGTGTACATTGGTTACACTCCACTCATATTTCAGAAGCACCCTGTAATTCACGAATCTTCTATACTCCACCCATGCTTCTGTAAGATACGTGTACTTCACCAACGCTTGTCACAAATATGTGTATTTTTCTAGTTGGATACCCACATGGATAGTACCGTATGTCTAGCATCTACGTGGTTAGAATTGAGCACATTTTTGGTAGATGTGTTTAATTCGACCACGTTTTCCTCGCATGCGTATTGAGTGTTACAGTTGTTGTACCGTACATGATATAGATAGCCCATACGGTTCCCGGATGCGCGGAGATGCCCATGTAGCTAATGAATGTGTGTAGGTAGTTTGGTGAATTGTAGAAGACGTGAATATTCCGAATATGGCTATAAAATGTTCACGTATCCAACATATGTGTGTGGACGTCAATATTAAAGCATGGTTTTTATATTATGCACTTCGGGAAATTTAAAAAAGAAAAAGGAAAACCTCTTTCATAGACATGTATTTCATTAAGGGCCAAAATCTCGTTAAAAGATAATATAGGCAACATATATTAAAAAATAGGTAAAAAAGGCCTTCTCTCTCACATTTATATAAATTATATATTTATTATATTTACACACAAAATTAAATGAGAAATTATTTTAAATGTCAATTATTCATACTTTGAGACCTGATATATTATTTTTCAGAAGTATGGTCCAATTTATTCACCCATTTTACACGACATACATACGTGTTCTAATTCAAAGTAAAAAAAAATTGTGTGCAATAACACTTGTGTAATTTCTTTTCTAAAAAGTTCGAGTAATAGGAGGTTTATGTAGAATTATATATGATAGAGACGTTTCTTAGGGGTGCTTGTACACCGACTACGCTTAGCACATTTTCTTGCATGAAGTTTTACGGTTTATATGCAATAGAATATCCTATACTCTTTGTCGGAAAAACCCATGTAACAACTGAATGCATGTAGTGTAGGTAGTCCGTTGGTGGCTTGTATGAGATGTGAGAACACATATTCCCATAATGTCTATATAATGTTCAGGTATATGCATGTGCATGTCACTATTATTGCATGATTTTTATGTTATGCACTTTGAAAAATTTTAAAAGAAAAAGAAATGACATAAACATGTACTCCCTCCGTCCTTTCGATTTGTTACCGTTTCTGAGAGAGTGTCTGGCACGTATTTTAAGGTGCATATAAAGTATAGTTCTGTAATTTTTTTCGGAATAATAGTTAAATGTTTAAATATTTTTTCAGAAAAAGAAAATTTTAAAAATAAGTTGTAGAACTATACCTCATATGCACCTTAAAATGTGTGCCGAAAACTCTCAAAGAAACGTAAACAAATAGAAAGGACGCAGGGAGTATTTCTTTAAGGGCTTCATTAGTATATCTCAATTTAATCATACAATTTTATACTACTATTAATCTGGATCATAAATTTTCAGATTTTACACATACAAACAATAGATTTACATTTTCTTTTTTTATCACTTTCGTTGATCTTCATCTATATATTTTTAGGTTAAGTTAATTATTTTAATTTTCTCAAAATATTGACAAAACTAACCTATTTATTAGATAGACTATCAATTTTAAAATTTTGAAAAGTATACAATATTAAGGAGTGCGCTTACTAAATATGAGTATAAGTCTTATAATAATGTTGTATATTTAAACAAAAATGTATGATTAGAAAAAGTTATATAATTATATATTTTTCGATTAAATTAGTATTATTAATAATTTTTTCGGAACATTGACAGTGCTAATGTATTTATTAGATAGATTATCAATTTATAAATTTGAAAAGTTACAATAATAGAAGTATACAATCTTAAAGAGTGCGCCTATTAAATATGTACGGTGTTAAGAAGTGATATAATAAATGCATTTTAAATTTTCTATCTATAAAGTCAAGCAAGCATACGAATTCATAATAAAGATATAATTTAAATTTATAATTATTAAAGTTAAGATAAAGTATAAAGATTTTTTATCATTTAAATTATAAAAAGTATGAATATATAAGATTAAGAATTACAAAGCCAAATTAGAAGTGTGATTTGAGTACATAGTTGACAAATACGGGTTTTAGATGGTGTTAGTATACTTGGGTCCAAAATTTGCTTAACTCAAACCCAAACTCGACACGTAGTTTTAGTCGGTCTTAATAGCGGACACTTAAGTAATTAATATATTCAAATTAGAATTATTAACTAACCATGGTTAATATAGTAGAATAGAAATGGTAAATAAAGAAAATTTTTGGTATAATATGATTGGTCTAAAATTTAGGAATGCTTTATGATTGGTCATAAAATAATTCATAGTTTTCCGATGGGTTAATTGAATACTAACTCTGCTTGGGTAGACTCATGTATTATAATAAAGGATGTAATGACAGTTAGATCTTGAAATAAATAGATAACAGCCATTGGACGTAAAATAAATAAATATTCAATATTTTCATGATTTAAGCCAAAAATAAGTTGTTATCCAAAATAGAATACAATAATTAATGCAAGATTCATAACTGTCTTTTCCCTTTAATTCTTGGATTTTTAGTTGTTTAGTACTTTTTAAACCATCACTAAATTAAGATTATTTCGTAAGATTCGCGTGAAATGTAAAATCGTCTAAATCTGATATCTAGAACTCAAGATGAAACATAAATAAAATCGAACGAAACCCGATAACTTTCTTTTTGTGCGAAGCAAATCTTTTTTTTTTAATTTATTTCAACTCCAATTTGATAATTTTTTTCCTTAACTCTTTCAAAGGACAATTAGATCTTGAAATATATAGGCGATACATGTTAGATCTAAAAATAAAGCAATATCTATATTTTCACGATTTAAAAAAAAAATAAGCATCTACAGTAAAAACTCTATAAATTATTACTCTTTGAAGTGATAACCTCTCTGAATTAATAAAAAATTATGGTCCCAAGTCGGGATCATTGTTAAAATTTAATAACCCCTCTATCGTGATAATTAATATTTTTCTTCAGAAATTTGTAGTTTTAAATATCGGTCATGATTTTCGCATAAAGTGATATTTTCGATTAAATACATTATGTTTATATAAAATATTTTTTGATACTAATGTGTGATAGATTTTCTTGTCTAATAACTATTAAACTATTCATGATCATATTTATTGTATTTAATTTGTCTTTATGATCTTTGTATTTTGTAAAATGTTCATAAAAAAAATGATATTTTTAAATTTATAAGTAATTTTTGATGTAAAATTGTTAACATGCATAATTTTAGTATATACTCTATAATTAAAAGAAATTATATAAATGTATATATTGCAGTGTATAAAATAAATTTTAATTATTTTAAAATTTAAAAAATATAAACCTCTCTAAAGATTTATTTTTTGTCTCCCAAGAATATTACTTTAGAGGGGTTCTACTGTATGCTAAATATAATTAAATATTTAATACAAAATTAGTAATTGATTATTTAAACCATCACTAAATTAAAGATTGTTTCATAAGTTTTGCGTGGATAATAAAATCGTCTAAATCAGATTTTTAGAACTTAATATATAATTGAAATAAAATCGAATGTAACCCAATACTTTTTCTTTTTGCATCATCTAAATCTGATTTTTAGAACTAAAGATGAACGGAAAATAAAATCACCCGATAACCTTTTTTAGTGCGAAGCGAATTTATTTTTATATTTATTTCAACTCCAATTTGATTATTTCTTCATTAACTCTTTCAAATTATTATTAGATCTTAAAAAAAATAGAAGATGGCTATTCGATATGAAATAACGATATATATATATATATTCATGATTTAAATCAAAAATAACTGTCTATCCTAAATATAATTGAATCTTTAATGCAAAATTCGTAACTGATTATTTAACCATCACTAAATTAAAGATTCTTGAGCTCCGGGTGAGTAGTAAAGTTGTTTAAATCATATTTGTAGAACTCAAGATAGAACCGGAATAAAATCAAACGGAACACGATAATATTTTTTTTGTGTAAAACAAATTTATTCTTTTTATTTGTTTCGACTTCAGTCTGATTATTTTTTCCTTAACTTTTGTTAGGTCCAAAAGGTACATACAGATGGGGGGTGAATGTATGTTCTTCGTTTTTCTAAAATAATTGCAGCGAAAATAATATAAAACGAACAAACAAACAAGCTTCAGGGAATATTTCTTTTATTAAGAAATTAATCCTCGAAAAGGGTGCTTACAAACTTTGATGTAAAATCAAAGCAACAAAATAGATAAACACACTAATAGAGATAAGCTATTAAAACATGTGTGTATCTATCACTCTAAAAAGCTATACAACTTTGTCATATGATTTGACAATAGAAAATAAAGAAGTAAAAGCTAATTAGTGTAGCTGATTTGCAAGACTTTATGGTGAGTATTGATTTTGACAGCACTTCCCCTTGTGATTCTTAAATAGATCAAATTATTCCTTGAAGAACACAATTTTTTCAGAGCTTTGCTGAAAGAGCTGGAGAAGTTAAGTTTTAAATCAATACATCTGATTGATATATATGGTAGGTAGCTTGTAGAAAAAGATTAGGACACGTGGCTTATTTCTGTCTATATAAAAGAGATGGAGTAGGTGGTATTTTGTCCAAGCTTGTGCAAGTGTCGACTAATTCTTTATTTCCAACTGTCGACAAGCTTGTATTCCTTGTAGAGCCATCTGTGCCTTAGAGATTTATAATCAAAACCTAATTGTCGACTAGTAGTGTACCTGTGCAGCCATTGCCTTAGATTTTGATTACCAGTTTTGCAACTGTCGACATGTGACTTTCACTGTAGTGATTTCAGCAGCCTATTTATAATTGTCGACAAGAGTAGTACTGGACGGTACTTGGTTTTTGCAGCTGGAAATTATAAGTGTCGACAGCTCTATTTCATGCTGCTAGTAGTCGATAGAAACAATAGCAGTGCAGCTGACTTTACCTTGGAATAAAATGCAAGTGTCGATTTGAACACCACTGTGTAGCTCTGCTTGATTTTATTCAGCAACTATCGACCAGTGCTACATGAAGATGTCGACAGTTCTGAGTTAACCGCAACAGCGTGCAAATTCCCTAAGTTTCGACAAGTCTGGCAGCCTGTTGCAGGAGATAGCAATCATGTCGACAGTTGCCTGGGACTTAGCTTCAGTTCTGGTTTGCGATTGCAAGTGTTGACAAAAATGTTTTACACTTTTTCAGCAGTTGGTGTTGACAATACAACAGTCATATTAATACAGTCAATGTATCAGGTCTTGTACGTGCATGCATGTTGGTATAAACATTCATATGTAATCATTTATTTATTTTGTAAATAAATAAATACACATAGGTTTAATAATTTTAAACTATGAAATAATTCAATTAAACAATCTTATTTGTAACTAATTATATAAACTATTTTAGGATTATAAATAAACTCATTTAAGGTTTATAATATAATCCAATTTAAGTTTATAAAATTAATTACTAAAAGATTATAAAATAAACTTATAATTATTTATAAAATAAACTTATTTAAAGTTTATTAAATAAATAGATTAAAGTTTATATATAAACTTTACTTTAAAATACACAAACCAGGAGCCTTAGGTCAAGA
>PHNY01084066.1:1061-15920 GCA_003724115.2 Anethum foeniculum
AGTTTGATATCAATGTTTATTATCAGTGTTTATTGTCAGACTCTGTTGAAGCAGTAAATCAAGCAGTGATTTATCTGATTGAAGATCTTGAAGATAGCAAGGATGTGTCGGTTACTCAATATATGGAAATGAGTAATCAATTAATAGATATGATTCTTGTCTAGTCATACTTATGTAATCATATCAGTAGTAATTGAATTGTGTAACTGTGTAGTAGATAAACACAAATAGGTTTACACTATATGTGTCGTCGGTTAAGGTTTAATCATTCGTGTAACCTAGCAGCTCTCGAGAATACTCATACATTCTTTGAGAGAGTATTTGATATTATTGTAACAGTTTTTATTCATCAATATAAAAACTGTTCATCATTTTACTTGTTAATATCGATTTGATTGTTCTATACTGTATTCACCCCCCTCTACAGTATAATTGAGACCTAACAGATCATATCTAAAATTATGAAATTTTAGAAAAATAAATTGAAATGATCCTATAAGCGCATTTTGTTTATAAATCCGAGCCCCTCTCCTTTTTAGATTATGTTACCTTTTTTTCTTTATAAAGTCGAATTTATATCCTTTTTAAATTAGGATAAATTTTCTACTTATAATATGTTAAAAATAATAATTAAAACTCTTCTCATTTTTATATATTCGAAACTCTCTCTTTTATAAATTGTGATACCTTCGTTCTTTATAAATCTGAACCTCTCTTGGTTATAAATTAGGATACTATTCTACTTCAGTACGTTAGATAAAGTTGCGAACCCCTCTTTTTCATAAATTGTAAAACCTATTCTACTTACAATATGTTAAAAGTTAATTCGGACCACTCTACTTCATAAATTAGGATACATTTTTTTTATAAATTCAAACGCCTTTCCTTTATAAATTATTGTATTTAATCTACTTACGATATGTGTAAACATAATTCCAACCCCTCTTCTTTATAAATAAGAATTCTAATGTTACTTACCATAAAAGATAATTCGAAAGACTCCCCTTTGCAAATTAGTATACCTTCCTTTTTCCATAAATCTGAAACTCTTTACTTTATAAATTAGTATAATTCAAACTTTGTTCTCTACAAATTCGAAAGATATCTATAATATCATATAAATTAATGAACACGATATTATACAAATTAATATATAGATAAGAAAGTAGATTATTTACATATTTATTGTACTAATTTCATGTCACAATTATTTTTGAGTGACATCCACTGCAACAAATATAAATACATAGGAAAAACTAATCATATGAAATAACTTTTTTGACAGGAAAATTATAAAAATAGAGATACAAAAGTTTTACCTTGTTCATCATTAAAGTTAAATGGACTCTTCTTATTTTGTTTCTCTAACTGTGAGTGCGGATAAGAAATATAATTTTTAATACTAAAAAAAAAATATTCATGATGTAAAACTAAAATGCATGCAATTACCAGGACTAAAGAACATGCACGTCATAAATACTTTCTCGATCTCTTCTCCGTCATTTGTCCATCTATCTACACAAAGTATAAAATTTATTAAATATTCTATAAGTTGTGAAGTGAATTTCTCATATATAAAGCACATGCCTTTCAAATATCAAGTATAAAATTTTATATCTAATATATCATCTGGATTACTCGATGATAAGCAATTGCGTAGTCATCTCCTGTCAATACAATTGTAGATATTCCAATTCTAATAGGAGAAAAGTAACGAACTAATTATAAATGGGACCAATATTATTGAATAGCGAATGAGATCGACTGTGACCAAATAAAAAAAAAAGACTGTATAATCATAAATTATGCAAATTTTCAAACTTTGAAGTAAGCATGAGCAGCTTAAAAAAATCAAGATAAGTTCCTTCGTATCTTGAGACTAAAAATCCTGCAAAAATATACAAATGAAGAATTAGTTCCGAAAAAAATTTAAATACTACTACAAATATTCTAGTACAGATAAATTTTTCAATTATACGTATATTTTACAAATTCGAACTCTTCTCCTCTATAAATTCAAACATAATTTAATTCAATAAAATCTTAATTACATATCTTATATAAATTTCTTATAAATTAGAATTCTTCTCCTCTACAAATTCAAACATCTATTCTAGTGTCAATAGAACTTTTAATTATATGTCATACATATAAATTCGAGCTATTCTTCCTTTTAAATTCGTACCTATTCTACTTCTAATACGCTAAATAATTAGTATTGTTACATATAAATTCGAACTATTCTCCCTTTTATATTTAAATTCGTACACCTATTCTACTTCTAATACGTTAAATAATTAGTATTTTACTTCTAGATTTTTAGTATTTAAAAGTCTAAAACTCTAAAAAAAATAGAAAAATAGATCGAGACGATCTAAGAGCGCCACCCTAACCTCTCGCGTATCCTCCTTTATATATATATTGATGATTTTACAAATTTTGTAGGTAGCGTGGTGTTTTCTTTGGTTCAAGCCTTTCTTTATCTCAGAAATTTCTCAGAAGTTTAAACATACATTAATATATCATGTGTAGTCGTCGAGTTTACAGTCTTTTAGAGCATTTACAACTTCCGGGTGCCAAACATATTTAGCATATTATAAATAGTTTATTTATTTATTTTTTAATTTATATTGTATTTAGTACCTTCAAATCTAATAGTTGGCACTCATAAGCCTAGATTGTCTCAAGTGAAAAATTAAAAACTAGATGGAGTATAACTAATACCAACTAATCAACCAACCAAACGTACCGAGTATATACGGCATGAAGTAGTGTCTGGGGAGGGTATGATGTACGCAGTCTTACCCTCACTCACAAGAATGAAGAGACTGTTTCCACAAAGAAATTCGACTTGTGTGTGCATGTAGATGTGAGTAAAAAGTGATCCATAATGATAAATAGAATTATGTAAAAACTTAATCAACATGAATTTAATCATATAATCTGTATGTGAGGGACAGTACCTTGGCCCATGGTTTTCTTTACATGGGACTTACCTATGCCGTAAAAATCTTCGTTTATTAGCTGAGTTAAGCCATTCTCTTCCAACCAATTTACCGTTAAATTCGTAAACACACATGCCATCCTTCACAGACCTTTGTTTTGTAATGTTGTTTGAATGATCCACCATTATTCATGATTCCCTTTGATATTGCCCAATACTTATAACAGTTTAAATACTTGTGAGCGCATAAAACCCCTCTCACAAATACGAGCAAGACCCTGTTGGCGCTTAAAAGCCTCTCCTTTCATCTCGTGCAACCCAGCATCCATTTCCTGCTGAATCGTGATGGAAGAACTTATATTATCATTTTCAAATTTTGACCACCATTGTGAACTGAATGGCCCAGTTTTCGGAGTTAAACGCCGAAGGAGCAAAATTGGATAGGTATAAGGGCAGTTTGTATCTAGAATCGATGAAGATAACATAACCAGTGTCTTCGAAAACTGGGCATACGTCTAATTTAAGTTTCCTGGTGCAACTAAATGAGCCATCTTCTTCAAAAACCGGGACGGGAGTGCTCAGCCTTCTTCATTATCAAATCCTAATTCTTGATTATAATAAGAGTGCGCTGCTAGGACTGAATGCGAGGACCAAATAGAGTATAATGAATATAACAATATATATCTTTAGTGCAACAATTTAAATATTTTTCAGAGGTTAATTTCTCTTAACACCCTTGAGATTGCAATAGAAAATCACCCAAGAGTGCCATTACATATCAGATTTGGTAGCTGGAGTTTTTACAAACACGCTGGTCTTTATGCGGTACCCGAAATTATAAAAATATATTTATTTTACTAATTTTTTTCCACACAATTGAGTAGACTTATTAGTTTATTTAATCATATAACTAAACTTATATGCCGAGTATTCTTTCTAACAAATCTTAATTTGAGCGAAAATGAAACTTTATAATAGAAAGGATAATAATTCAAAGTAATTTACTTATTTAATTTTTCATTTTAGTCAAAGTTTTTTCAATTAATCCGACCGCTAGGTTTGGGGCAGCAAATTAAACTGTTAGAAAACAAGGTTCTCAAATAACTAGGCGGGGGGTGAATGACTAGTTGATAAATTTCAAAACCTTTACTGAAATATCAACTCGACAAGATAAATTAATAACGTATGCAGTAGAATAAAAAGCATGAACAAAACAGCACATAATATTTAATCAATTTACTTTATATAAGAATAAAGAAATTGTTGCTACAATCCCAAAAAATGATGGTGTTTTTCTTGGTTTCTTCTCAAGAACAAGTTACGATTTCAGCTCACAGAGAAAAAAAAGATATTATAATTTTAGTCCTTAATCTGCTACACAACTAAAGATATGGAATGTGCACTCTATTAATATTTTTTTTTTGCTAAACGTAGTGTATACTCTTTTCTACAGATGGAGATCCTGTACTATGCATAAGACACGTTGCAGCTTTTTCAGGACCGCCACGATCTTGATATTTTCTCCTTATCTTTAGCTGTGTGTTTTCTTTTCTTTCTCTTCAAGTTTTAACCGTAGGCTTGACACCTGTTCATGGACCATCTCCATGTACAATGGTTGCAGTTTTTCGTTTCTTCATTTCTGGAAATTGTACCTTCTTTTGTCTTGTTATGGACCGACGGAGTGAAGATATCGTGAACTCTGAATCACTTTGTCATCACACTTCTCGACATGGTATAAATATGAAGATTTTTGAATTTGAGACTTCTCGATATAGCACTTCACGATATAGATCTTGACTTCACGACATGTGACTTTGCTATATGAGACTTTTCGATATGGCTTGATTTGACTTGTCGATATTGATGACTTCACGATATGCTCCACTTCACGATATAGCCTAGGTTAGTTCTCGGTATAGCTCTTTTAGACTTCACGATATTTGTCTTAGAGATATTTCTGCAATTCATTATTTTCAATAGTCTTCTCTGCAACTTGCTGCTTAACAATCTTCATTGATCTTCTTCCAAGTTGATTTATTCTATAATGTATATACAAGACTATTGCATGGAGATCTCTAAATTCATTTTGACATTTGAACTGTTTAAAAAAACAAATAAGACAAATACATTGAAACCTATCAATTTAAATGGAAGACTCCATTTGTTCATATAAAGAGACATTAATACTTGAGTACGCCTGTTATGATGGAATAGACATATCATGTAACTAACATAAACAAAGTTGCACATTCTAAATAGTTATCAATTTCTAGTTGCAATACTTTTTAATTCAATTTTAAATTTTATCACTCCGACATTTAAAGTATACAACAACGAAAAATGTACAATTTTATGATTCAGGCAAAATGAGCATGATGTGCATTGTAACATATAAAATTTGCCGTCTAAAATTTGATGTTAGTTGCAACTTGCAAGATGTGATTTGCATGAATAACTCAAAAAAATCACGGTGATTATTACGTGCTCATGGTGGGCACATAATAGAAAAGTCAATTTTTTTAAAAAATTTGACTCTAACCCGGAGAAACCTTTATTTAAATTTTATTTTGAAATTTTGAATTTCAAAAAAGAAAAAAGATAATAATCAATCCGAATTTTCGAAATGCACAAAAAATTTCAAAAAATGCTTGAACACTGATAAAAAATCACAAATTTTAGGAGGATGACCCCCGACCCGATTATAATAAAATCCAGCCCAAGCCCATGTGACATTTTGTGATATCTCTAAACCTGACTGAGACTCTGAGGTCACTAAATATTCGATCCTTTATTCCTTTTATAATTTAGCTACTCCCTGCGTCCAGTTACATTCTTTACGTTAGAAACCGTGCACTCGACACGTATTTTAAGGCTCTTATAAAATATAGTTTCATAATTTATTTTTAATTTTTTTTTTCTAGAATAAAAGTTAAACTATTATATTTTTATACAGAAAAAATAAATTTCCAAAAAAATTTATAGAACTATATTTTTATAAGCCTTAAATTTTTATTTTTTTTTGATAATCCGGTGTCCGGGCCGGCCTCGACTAATCCGGAGGACTGCTAGCACACACGTACCCACCGAGCATGACAGTCCACTTACTTCCGTGCCTCCTAGTGGAATCAAACCTGTGATCTTGGGGTAGTAAGTCACTAAGTCACGGTCTCAACCAGCTGGGACACCCGTGGTGGGTTGAGGGAATACTATTTAAAGTAAAGCTGAGCTGTAATGAGCCTTACATAACAGTGGTGTGTCTATATATAGCACATCACATAAGTTTACTTTCTTGGCAGAAAAGTCTTCACCTATCTTTGTGATTATCTCCTCCCAGCTTCACATCAGGGTCAGTACTCTAATCCCCTTAGCTTCTTCCACCATTCTTTTTTATATAGATATGCTTTTATGTCTCTATACACCCTTGTTTACATGTTGTAGTACTGTTGCATGTTAAGTACTGTTATTCTATGAATTGTGAAGGCTGTTGTGATATGTGATTCAGTTTTGTCACCCACCCTTTGTTTAAATTTTGGAGGTTTGGCTTCGCTACATCTTCTTTCTTTTGTTATTGTACTGAGATTCGGATCGACCCTGAAGTTTACGAGATCCTAGTCAAATTCAATTTACGGGGCCGTAGTTGATATGTATGCTATATATTTTTTGAATTTATATATAGATGATTTTAAAATTTCGGGGTCCTAAAAATTTGGAATCCCAGGCGCATGCATGTCTTGTTGGTCTATAGTTAGGCCATCAACTATATATGACTAGGGTCACCCAATTGTGATTAATACATGGTTTTTTTGTTCTAAAGTTTTTGGTTTTAAAATTTTATAAATTTTATTAATTCTTTCGAATGCTTGTGCTACAGAATATGGGTAACCTCCTCTGTTGTGTTCAAGTTGATCAGTCCACTGTTGCTATTAAGGAGCAGTTTGGAAAATTCAGCGACGTACTTGATCCAGGTTGTCATTGTCTGCCATGGTGCTTTGGGTATCAGGTGGCTGGTCATCTGTCTCTTAGGGTCCAACAGCTGGATGTAAAGTGTGAAACCAAAACAAAGGTCGGATTCTTTAGTCTATATGTTTCCGTGTTCTACCCATTTATTTTGTTATACTCATGGCCACCCCTGTACAGTGCCAAATCCTTTTTTTTTTATAAGCCTACTGTATATAGATGCAACAGAGGACTTTTTCTTACATGTTATCAGAACTGAAATGAATTCTTCTGGTTACAGGACAATGTGTTTGTCAATGTTGTAGCATCAATTCAGTACCGTGCCCTGTCAGAAAAGGCCAATGATGCATTTTACCGACTCACTAATACAAGGTCCCAGATTCAGGCTTACGTCTTTGATGGTATAGGTCTAACCCAAATTAAGAATTCATACCAGATTATCATGAATTTCTTCGATAGTTTGTCATGCTAATGTATCCAAATATTGAAATACTTTCTCTTAATATTTTTTTGCAAAGACTAATTTCTGTTTGTGAATATCTAGTTATCAGAGGTACTGTTCCGAAGCTCAACCTGGATGCTGCTTTTGAGCAAAAAAATGATATTGCCAAGGCCGTTGAAGAAGAACTTGAGAAGGTAATAATATAAGAGGTGATTCTGCATTACTTTTGAATTCTATTCCTTGTTGTGCCTTTCAGAATATTTGTTTTATGCTGTTCGCAGGCTATGTCTCATTATGGATTTGAGATTGTCCAGACACTGATAGTTGACATAGAGCCTGATGAGCATGTTAAAAGAGCAATGAATGAAATCAATGCTGGTAAAGTTCTTATTTACACTTAGTACATCCCTGGGCGTTGTGAGTAGTTTTATGGCAGACACGTATAGTGAGTTCACCCTGAGATTAGAGATAATTGTAAGAAACATAAAAAAGAAAGTATAAGCTTAATTTTAGAAATTTACAAATGACTGCTAAACAGGATAATACAATTTCGATAAAGCAGGCAAAGCTTATAAAGATCCTACTAACTTTAAAATCTTGTAATGATGAATCAATTCTCTCCATGTATGTGCAGGCTACGCGAAACCACTCAAACTCCTTTCATTTGTATCTCCCTTCCAGATACATGAATAAGCCAAATACATCCTGTATATACAGCAATTAAATTTAATTTCGATAAAGCAGGCAAAGCCAAAGATCCTATAGAGGTCTTAAAATATAATTTTAAGCTAATCAAATAGGAATAGCTAGATCGGGATTTTTCTTGGAGTGTCTTAAGGGGAGCAAATTGTGTTACACAGAATAGTGATTATATAGAATGCAGTGTGGATCTGCCACAAGGGGCATAAGCTCTTTGCAGGAAGCGAGAGGGAGGTTTGTGCAATTATTTTTTTTCAGTTCTGAGGCCATCCGATTAAATTGGTCTGTTTTCAACTAATAAACACTTTGGACTAGAGTAATTATATAAATGGTTTGTTCACATTGTGATCTGGGCATTAATATTATTAGTTCATAAGTATTACCTTACCGAATTTTGGTGCAGATGCTCATTTAATACAGATGTCCAAGTAGTATGTCTCATCTCATCTGTTCCAAACATTAAATTGTGATTGCTGCTTTCTGTTTGTCAATCCTTTTTAAGTCTAAACTTAATGCTAGTTGAGAATCTAAAATTAAGTTTGATGTTGGATTCTAAAGAATTTACGCTTGCTGCAGCTGCAAGGCTAAGGATGGCAGCTACTGAGAAGGCCGAGGCTGAAAAGATTCTTCAAATTAAGAGAGCTGAAGGTGAGGCTGAATCGAAGTACCTCTCAGGAGTGGGTATAGCACGTCAGCGCCAGGCAATTGTTGATGGTTTGAGAGACAGTGTGATAGGCTTCTCAGTTAATGTTCCCGGAACAACTGCGAAGGATGTAATGGACATGGTTCTCGTCACACAGTATTTTGACACCATGAAGGAAATCGGTGCTGCATCAAAGTCTTCTGCCGTGTTCATACCTCACGGTCCTGGTGCAGTTCGTGATGTTGCTTCTCAGATTCGTGATGGACTTCTTCAAGGATCTTCCGCCCAGCAATAGCTTCTACACCCTCTCGAGCATGGATCCAGAAGTTTGGTCTTAAATACAGTACATAGTTCTTGTTTGTGAGTTAAAAGTTTGTTCTAATAATTATGAATCCGAACGTACTTGTTACATACTACTTTCAGTTGTCTGTGGTCTGTTTGGATGGTCTGTCACCAGTATATCAATATTAATCAATGAAGTAGTTGGGTTTGACATTTCAAAGAAATATTCTGCCAAGGCATGTAGAAAACAATCAATGCTAGACTGCACAAGGAAATTGTGCAGCAATCTTCCCATGTGTGTTTAACCGAGCTATAAACAGTGCACAAGGAAAATGTGCATGCTGAGAGACAATTTCGGACTACCCTCGTTTCACAAGAACATGTGGCTTATCGCTGCTGCGATTGAAGTATTTGTTAGCAAAAATCAGTTAACTGTATCTGGTAGCGCACACAGATTATCACACACATACTTCTGTGGCTCCAGTATCTGTGTATGAATCAGAACACAATCGTTTACTCAGGTTTTGCATGATATTATGTAGCGTTATGCGAAAATGAAGTTAACCAAGGGTAAGAGTCGTAAGGGAGGGATTACAATGCGAGGGAAGAAATGAACATCGAAATTCAATAGTTCAAGCCAGCTCGTACTTAATTGGCCTGTTCCCTACCAGATAAAAGTTTTGTTCGTAAAGAGTCTAAAGGAGAAATTTCCAAGTACAGCTGATAAGTTTAATACGGGTTGTGCTGCCAAACTGATGCCTCCTGTCATTTAAGAGTCTAATGAGCAGCACATAAATAAGAACCAAGTATCTGTTGTTTACTTTGGAGTTTTAAAGTAATATTATCAAGTGTTGCACATTCTGTTGTTGCAAAATGCAAATCAATAGTGAATCAATGAAATAATGTGAAGATACCAGGTTGATTACTCATCCGATTCTTTAACTTTTTAATGCTTTTTTTAAATCAATTACTAAATATCGGTAAAATTGAGGATTTCGATAATTTTCGCGAAGAAAATCTGGGCGAAACATCCTGCTACACTGAGTTGTAGAATAAATTTTCTCCAACTCTGAACTCTATATTTCTTATTAGTATCAAGACAAGATATTTAGTTTTTTCAACTACGATAAGAAGAAATACATTTATTATTTCTCGAAATGTCTATAACTGTAAGAAGAAACTCAATAAAAACAGATATATTTTACTATACTGGTGATGTAATAATTCAAAAGATCATCATTTGCTGCGCTAGGGACCATTTTTCATTTTTTTTCGCTAAATAGTTAGGGACCATTTCTGTTTCTGGCACTGCAATGTTAAATTTCTTCATATATTTATATCCGTGTCAAGTAGTGGTTATTGATATTTCAAAAAAAAAAAAAAAGTAGTGGTTATTGGTCTATCCACAGATTCAGAAACAGTCCAGACTCAATTTTTTTATGATTAATTTTTTGTTTACCATCAAGAAACTTTTTAAATAAGGCTAACTCGTACCCATTAACAACATGACTCCATTGGTTTTATGGTATAAAATTGAATGGAAATAGCAAAAATGAGATAGATCCGTTCGTAATAGCAAAAATGGTATAGCAGCTCCGGTTTTAATTTAATGAGGTACGAACGTCATTTGAAATGGCGTATGTCGTTATAAAAGAAAAGCATAAGCATGAACGCTGTTTTGGGATGGCGTTCGGTAAAGGACTTTTTTTATTCCCGTTTTCCCTCCCTTTGGCAACTCAAAATGTTTAATTTTTTATGGTTTGAGGTCCGTTTTCGGGGAGTTAAAAAAAGTGATTTGAATACTAATTGTTTTAATTTCTTTGTTGGGTATTAATATATTGTTGTTCTACATTGAAACAAGTTAGGAAAAGCGAAATTATAATATGTAGAACATTGTCATTTTTAGGTACAAAAATGACTCATGGAGTTGAATTTCGTTAAAACTAGTTCGTGGAGGCATGTTGAGGAGCCTATAAAACAAGTTTTTCATAATTTATTTTGAAACACTTTGGCCCGTATTAAAATATTAGCGTCCTACTTTGATACAAGCTAGAAAAGACGAAAATCCGATATCCATAACTATGCTAATTTAAGCTACGAAAACAACTGTTGAACATTCATTTCGTATCAATAGATAACATTACATAACGATTATCGTAACACCAGAAAATGAAATCCTTTGAAACATTTTGTTCCATATTAAAATGTTTAGGTCCTACTTTAATACAAGCCAAAAATGTCGAAAATCCGATATGTATAACTATCCTAATTTCAGCTACGAAAGCGACTATCGATACTATTAGAAATTCTGCATTAGAGATTGGATAAAAACCGATGTCTAAAAAATTCTTGACCGATGTCTTTGCATGTGAAGAGATAGGTACGCTGTCTATGACATTGGTTTCTAGCCGATGTTAAACATGCATATAAACAACATTTTAAGTAACAAAAATAATGTCTTTCAATCATATTTTTAATAATATTATGCAAATACAATTTAAATATTGGTGATTTAGGAGGTTCAGATTACTATAAACATAGAACGCAGAAGAGCAAAAGATTCATTTACATCAGAAGTTTATAAGAAAATGATTTCTTCTTGCTAATTTAACACCATAATGCTCAAGAATTGATGTTAAAAACTATCCTCGACATGGCCTTATCGAACAAACCGAATTGAAAAATAACCTTTTATATCAATCCGTTTTGGTCTTTGACAGCAATAGTGTTAAATCTCATCTTAGACATCACTTTCTTGAACTGTACCAATGTTTATAAGAGTATTAGATGTTAAATACTAATTCTCAATGATCAGGAGAAGCTCAGGATGACTGGTCAGGATTTGGTGCTGACGTCATCAGTATTTGGTATGACATCAGGATTTGAAGAATGTCAGGATTTGAAGATTAATTCTGTTCCTTAATTTGAGGGATAAATTACTGTCAGTTCCTGAGTTCTAGGATCTTGTTAAATCAATTTAAGATATGTATAATATGCGGTTAGTAATTGATAGAATATATCCTGAATTGATTTTGTAACTGTTTAATATATAAACATAGTATAGGTCATCATTTTGATAATCACTCGAGTATTGTAACGACCTAGCAGCTCTCAAGAACATCAGTATTTCTTAAGAGAGTTTGTAACAGTTTTTATCAGTAATCCAAAAGCTGTTATTATTCATACTTGTTCGATTTGTTTACATAATTGTATCCAACCCCCCTTAAACAATGGTGCTTTACTGGGCAACAAGTGGTATCAGAGCCTAACTGATAAAACAAAATCGGAAAAGATAAAAAATGTCTCTAAACAAGTATGAAAGCATTAAAATACCCATTCTGAAGAAAGCTGAATATCACACATGGAAGGTGAAAATGTTAATGCATCTAGAAGCAACAGATCCTGATTATCTTGACATAATCAATGATGGACCACCAGTTCCAACAAAACTGGTACCATTCTCTGCTACTGTTCCTGAGCACTATCAGATCAAATAAAGAAAAGAATGGACTACTCAAGAGAAAACTTCTATTCTCAAAGATGCAAAGGTAAGAAATATTTTGCATAACAAGCTTGACTATGTGATGTCTAACAGGGTAATAGCTTGCAAAAGTGCAAAGGAAATATGGGATACAATGGAAACTCAGTGTCAAGGGACTATGGCTATCAAGAAAAATAGAAGAGCTGTTCTTATTCAAGAGTATGAACAGTTTGAGGCCAAAGTAGATGAGGGTCTCACTGATATTTATGATAGGTTTCTGACTTTGCTGAACAATCTATCATTAGTAGGAAAAGTGTATGATCTTGAAGATTCAAGCACAAAATTTCTGAAAGCCTTGAATAAAGAATGGGAAACTCAAACATCCATCATCAGACATCAGTATGACTTGGAGGTTGTTTCCTTAGATGAAGTTTATGAGAGAAAAAGCAACAAAGGAAAATCAGTTGCTGTGAATGCAAATGTCAAAAGTGTCTGAGAGATCTAAGAGAAGGAGTTATGAACCAGATCCAGATACTGATGATTCATCATCAAATGCTGATGATGATACTGATATTGATACTGATATAGAAATGACAAATCCTGATGTCATGCAGATGGCTGCCATGATAGTTAAAGGCTTCAACATGATGAGGTTCAAAAATTCCAAGGACTACAGGGCTGGCAAGGTGGAGAAGTCAAAGATCAAATGCTACAATTGTGATGAAGTTGGTCATTTTGCTACAAAATGCAAGAACGAAAGGAATGAGAAGAGAAAAAGCAAAGCACTGATCACTTCAAACAAAGATTGGATGGACTCTTCAGACTCTGAAATAAAGAGACAAACTATGCAATGATGGCTAGCTTTGACAACCCTTATTCTCCTGATGCAAAGGGTGACAGGAGAAATGTACTTGTCTTGGACAGTGGATGTTCTGGACACATGACTGAAAATAAATCCAT
This sequence comes from Anethum foeniculum, assembly GCA_003724115.2. Classification (NCBI taxonomy): domain Eukaryota; kingdom Viridiplantae; phylum Streptophyta; class Magnoliopsida; order Apiales; family Apiaceae; genus Anethum; species Anethum foeniculum. The sequence goes on from PHNY01084066.1 coordinate 14,470, forward strand.
GCTATCAGAATTTGAGAGGAAGGCTAGCCCAAATGTTTCTTATGGTGATGGCAACATAGGTTATACTTTGGGATATGGCAATTTGGTGATCTCAAATGTCGCAATTGAGAATGTAGCTCTAGTAGAGGGACTGAAGCATAATCTTTGGAGCATCAGTCAAATCACAGACAAAGGCTATCATGTGGTATTCTATGAATCTCATTGTGATGTGATTCATTCAAAGTCAAAGAAGATTGTTTTTAAAGGATACATACATGGGAATATTTATGAAGCAAGTCTGCATGTAAATACTGATGTAGAAGTTACTTGTCTGATAAGCAAGGCATCAGTAGATGAAAGCAGGAACTGGAATAAAAAGCTCTCATACTTAAACTTAAACACAATCAATGAGCTTGCAAAGAAGGAACTGGTGAGAGGATTACCCAACATACTTTATACATCTGATGGATTGTGTGATGTATGTAAAAAATCTAAGCAAAGAAGGGTGTCATTCAAAAGCAAAGCAGAATTCTCAATCACCGAATCATATCACATGCTGCATTTGGACCTCTTTGGACCAGTAAACATCATATCCATAATTAAAAAGAGGTACACACTAGTAATTGCTAATGATTTTACTAGATATACTTGGGTTTATTTTCTGCACATAAAGGATGCAACACCAGAAATACTTATGGATCACGTCAAACTGATAGAGAATGGATCTAAATACAAAGTAAAGATTTTTAGAAATGATAATGGAACTGAGTTTAAAAATTCTAAGATTGGGGAATTCTGTAAATACAAAGGTATATCTCAACAGTTCTCTGCTCCTGGAACTCCTCAGCAAAATGGTGTGGTTGAGAGGAAAAGTAGAACATTGATTGAAGCTGGCAGGACATTGCTTGAAGAAGCTAAACTTCCTACATACTTTTGGGCTGAGGCAATTAACACTGCCTGTTACACTCAAAATATCTCCATAATAAAAAGGCATGGTGTTACTCCCTGTCAGATGCTGAAAGAAAAGAAGCCTAGTCCAAAGCATCTATATGTGTTTGTATGCAAGTGCTTTGTTCTTAAAACTCATACTGAATGTAAGAACCCTAAATTTTGTAATATTTTAAAACTTCAGTGAATAGTAATTTGAGGTGATTATGTAAAACTTTTAAGTTCACCATAAATGAATAGTGGAATCATGAGAATCCGAGAACGTATTCTTGTTTAACGAGTAAAATAAGTGAATGTAAAAGTCGTCGGAATTCGAAGATTCACATTTATACTACGTGTTTTAGTATCCGTAAAGAATGGTGGAGAACCGGGAATACTACGTTAAATAAACATTATATCAAGTTATTATTAAGATCAAGAGAAAGTAATGGAAGTGATTAAAGGATTATAAACGATAAGAGAAATCCTTAAGACACGAAACGTTCTACGGGAAAACTATTGGAATAAAACGACAAGTGCATGAG